>JAULBM010321816.1:0-13495 GCA_032357055.1 Geukensia granosissima | reverse complement strand
TGTCCAGCACATTATTGTGTCCAACAAAATACTGTGTCCACACTTACCCAAAGGGTCTTTTGTTTCCTTTCACATTTAAATGTGCTGCGGTCGTATCATGCTGCGCTTGCGAAGCACCTATGTTTTACAATGTTGTTGCGCGATGATTTTACACACAATACGATACTTATATGTGGTATTAAAACAGCATGTAACTGACTGTTATCTGCTTAACAAGAAGACAAACCATGAAATAAATGACAATTTCTTGCTTTTTAAAACTTTCGAATTTTGCCCTATTTTTTGGTTGACCTGATCATTACCAAAGAAACATTATGCCATTTTGTTCATGTTTTCCCTTTGAACAGAAGCAACAACAAATTTTTCATGTAAAATCAAACTGGTTTTGCTGGAAATTCTCATGTTTTAACAGTGTAATTTACATAGTATTGTGTAAGTTCAAAGACCCTATATCAGCAGTTTTCAATTTACCGCGAATTTGGTGTTATTTATAGGATTTACAAACCGACCGATGGCTAGGGTGTTTGTTGCTTCTTCGAAGCTAACAACACCAAAAATAGGAGATCTGGCATGATTGTCCATGAGACCGCCACCCACCAAATGACAGTAGAATTTAAACTTTTACAGGTCCCTTTATAGCCTTTAACAATGAACCAGAGTCCATACCATAACGGAAGCTGTAAAAGGCCCCGAAATACAAAATGTGAAACTAAACATAAAACATGTCAATCAACCTAATGTAATGCAAAAATGGTGAACACTTAACATTATAAACAACGACAACCACTGGACTAAAAGTCTTATCTTTGATTTTCTTTGTACCAAAAAAGATTTTTTTTCTGAATTATACAAATGGAAGATGTAAGGAAATAAAAAAAAATTATTTTTGTTTATTGGCTAAAGCCAAGTAAACTTAGTTAGTAGTAGATTATCACACCTACCCACCCCTCAAAAATTGACTGTCCAAATTTTTATAGTTTTCGAAATTACGATTTCTGGATTTTTTGGTTGTTTCCAATATTGTGAACATATTTCATTTCACTTTATTATTTGCTATGCACAAAAAACTTATCAAAATCGTTGATTGTCATAATATCATCTGTACTTAAGGGGATATATGAAAAAAAAGCTTTTTCATTAAGAAAAGGCATTTTTGAGGTGAAGACTACAATGATGAAAAATATAAAATAAAATCCTTCCACCCTTCCCATGTTTTTTTTTTCTGAAGTTTGGGTAATAATCTAATTATGTTTACTTGGACTTATAGGAAAAAAGTAATTAAGAATATATAATACAGTGGACTTCAGTGGTTCGACATCATGTCATTACCAAAACTTCAGTATCTTGAAAAACATATGGTTTGAACAAATCTCAGTCAAGTTATCAAACATTGACTGTACATGTTTTATTGAACAAATTTTGTCAGGATTATTTATTTTCCTTTGATTATCACAAATGATATATACAGTTCTGCTTTCTTTCAATTAAAATGGGATTTGTAGAGCATCTGTTGTTTGGGTATCTCATTGGTACAAAACTATACCAAAAATTTAAAACATAGGAATGACACTGAATGAACGTCAATGGGCTGCCAACTTTTTAGCAACCTAGATTTTATCGACAATTATCTTTCAATTAATAAATAGCTTTGATAACATTTTTTTTCAAAATAAGACACTATACAGTGGTGCAGTTAGTAGAAAGTGATCATTGGGTCTGGGTTTCACTTTTTTAACCAATTATACAGTATAATGAAGTGCAGACGCTTCAGAAAAATTTAAGAAATCAACTCATCATGCAGTTTTTGGTGTTCAAATTGTAATTAAAAAAATATTGCATGCTCTTGTTGTGATTTGTGGTTTCTCAATTGTGAATTGTGATTTTAATAATGATATTGATTTACATGTTCTTTATGGATTTTCAAAGTGTGTGAGATTTTCCATAGTTTGCAATTAATGTTGAGATTTTGAGATAAATTTTAGGATTGCTTTATTCTCCATCCTAATGTGCAAATAATATGTTGACATCATAACTAATTTGGGAAACTTTTTTTCCCATGCTGTAACTGCAACCAACGCCTTTTATGCATGTGCAAACATTCTTACATTGGTATTTGATTTTATAAATATTTTACATTACAGCCTGAATGTCCACTATGTAGAGAGAAGTTACAACCTCAATCTTTGATTTTTCTTCACAACTTTGACCCTCCAGGATGACCTCAGAAAACAAGGATTCCAAAATAAATTCCATGTGTACCAGTAATTTAGCTGTGATCAACATATCCTGGGCCAAGAGTTCAGTTGTAATGATAATAAACTTTGTTGTGATTTGATAATTATTGTTAAGAAATAAAACACAATGGACCATGTTTGATTTTTTTATTTTGAGGATCATTACAAAAAAGATTTTTTAAC
Source organism: Geukensia granosissima (assembly GCA_032357055.1). Classification (NCBI taxonomy): domain Eukaryota; kingdom Metazoa; phylum Mollusca; class Bivalvia; order Mytilida; family Mytilidae; genus Geukensia; species Geukensia granosissima. The sequence goes on along the minus strand of JAULBM010321816.1, from coordinate 11,078 downwards.
ACATGCTGCTGTAATCACATACATGTATTTCAAAAATGGAAATGTCATACATAATGGCATGAACTTGATATTTTCTTTTGGTCCTGAATAAAACTAGAAAATCAAAACATTTCACCGATCTTCCTAATTGTTGGCCTCTAGGCCGTCTGATCAAGGTAAATCCAAAAAGCGCAGTTTAATTTGACTTTTAGTATGTTTTAAACATATGCAGGATGTGGATCGTGTCTTTCTGGCATATATTCCATTTTCTTTCTTTTAAATTTTAAATGTATACTTTTATAGATGGAGTCAGTTCACCACTGTATTTGAATATTAGTTTCTGATCAATTTTTTCAATGGGCCATATTAACCCCCCCCCCCCCCCCTTGTCATACAAAAAACATCTATGATAGTATTTGCTGAGCAGGAGCATTAACCATTGAGAGCAGGACTGGTCAGCCTAAATTAAGAATAATGTATCCAGATATTGTGGCATGTTTCCTGAGAACCTTTGCCTTGCAGGTTAATATTAGCTCATATCAGTATGTTGGTCCATTATGAAGCAAGGTTCATTCTTCATCCTCAACCAAACTAATGGGTTCACACATACATATAATAGCACACAGAAAATATGTTCAAAACATTTTTGATTCACATTCCGAATCTTCACATATTACATGTGAATGCTAAGTCAAAGATGTATTTTGATTTTATCAATTGCTGGTTTGGTATTAGTTAAAATGCACTGAATGTAAAAAAAATTGAATCACAAGTGATTGCAGCATAATTTTGTCTCTCCATTACAATATGTAGTTTTGTGTACCTGATGAAGGTCAATCGAGAAAAGTTAATCATACTCAGTTTGCATGATTCTTAGGTAAATAGCACTTAATTCCTTATGGGGTCCCATGTGTAAACAAGATAGACTGTCTTGGTTGGCTGTTGGTGTCATCAGATTCAAATCTAAAAGGAACCTACAAAACCCATTCAACCAAAGTATGGTTCCAACTGAGCAAGTTATCTGTACAATAAGATTTTTTTCATAAATTTCTTAAACAATCCCATCTTTGACTAAGTTTGGCTGAGGACCATTTCACCAAAGTTGGCATAAATTGGCAGCAAAATTTTGGAAAAGATGTTTTCTGAAAATGACCATCCTGCATCCCTACCTTTTTTATTTGGTTTTGGTTATGGCAGCCATGTTGATTGGCTGATTGCAACCCAGAATACAATTCTAAAAGAGGACCATCAAAGGACCATTCCACCAAAGTTTGGCATAAACTGGCCAAACAGTCACAAAGGAAAATATTAAAATGTGAATTGTGGACTGACAGCAGACCACCAGCTGCAAAGAAATGGCAAAAGCTCATGTGCTCTTTATGCCAGGTGAGCTTACAATGAAATCTGAACCAAAGGCAATCACTTAGCTACAGGTTATTGTCATGGGCCAGGCATATGAAGTATTTGTTTGGGTTAAATGTTATTGAGTGATCATTTCCCCCTCCATCTTTATTTTTGTTTAAATATGTCCATACACAAAAAGTTTGTTCACTAGACACAGATGCCCAAGTCCAGGCAAATATTAAGTAGATATGTTTGACCTGAAAGTACAGAAGCCATACAAAATACAAAATTATCAATGTTCAATAATTATGAAGAACTTTGGTACGCTATAAATGAAAATGAAAAGATGTGGGGTAAATGTCGGAGAGACTGCAATCCAACAACAAGAAAAAAACAGAAGGAATTTACAAATCTAGAGGTCTTAAAAAGTCCTTCAAAAGGGTTTGAATACGACTCCTTGTGAAAAGCTCTAAATCCCCCCCCTGCCCCCCTCCCCCCCCAAAAAAAATTTTGTATGCATTAAATAATACTGCTCTTTCCTGAATATTAACAAAAATGTATATTTAACAGAACAATAAACACAAAAGACTAACCTGTGACCACGATTCCTGACTTGGGACAGGCACATGAGATATGTGGTGGGGTTAAACTAGATTAGTGTATCCCAACCGTCCCCCAGGAAGGATGAAAGGAAAAAATCAAAGATAATGAAAGCAGCAACAGACAAACTATGAGAATCAAACAGAAAGTCAAGCAATCAGACAAGATGGTATATTAATTACAATTAATATACGTAGCAAAAATACATGCAAAAAGATACGTCTCTAATGAATGCTCACAGTTACTGAAAGCAAGCTCAGGGTGAGATTCCTGATTATAAAACATCAAGCCTCTTAACGTGTGTGTTGTCAATATACAAGAAGAAAGACAAGATGGATGCAGTATTTCCTGAGGCCTTTTCATATTTTCAGTGCTTTCAAATTTTAACAAATGCAGCAAATATGTACATTTCAAGGAGTAACCTCTCATCAGTAGTATTAGAACCAAAACATAGGAAGTCCAAGATCAACACATAGCAAAAGAAGAACTCGAATCCAAACAAATCAAAATGGGAAGGGGCAACTACTAAGTACAATACTTTTCGAGGCCTTTATGTATTTTCAATGCTTTAGAATTTTAACAAATGCTAAAGGACAAGGGTCATTAAGGTCCATTTTTGGCTCAAGAATTGGCTTAAAAATGAAATAATATCAATTATTTTACATTTTTTGTATTGGCTAATGTCTATCAAAAGAAAATCCAACATAATTTTTAATTCAATTGGTTATACCTGGGATTAAAAACACAAAGATATGTCGGGTCAATATTTCATGAGCCTTGCTGTTCCATGTTACCTGTACATGACTGGATTTTTTAGCAATCTCTTTGTTCAAACATAGTCAGCTTGAGGTTTGAGAGAAATGTAACAATATGCATATGTTTGTAAAGAGAAATGTTTGAGGAATGCATTGGTATAAATTTTATATGGAAATTCTAACTTTAATCAATATTTTTTATGATCTAAGTAGGGTAATATTTTGCTTTTTGTTTAAAATATGATGAGATTTGAAATTTTTGGTACGTGAACTACAGACTAGTTTGACATTAAGCTTTAAATAAGTCATATTTAAAACTTATATATTTAGAAAGTGTAAATTCCAGTGAGTGCATTAGTATATTTTTATTAAAATTTGAATATTTTATTTCTTGTTAAAAGCAAGGAAAACATTGCACTTTTTCTGTTATATATTCAAACAATCAATATTCCTAAACGGGATCTAACTTTCCCCTTTGGGTAAATGCCTCTTTTTCTGAACATATTCTTTAATTTATAATCACATGAAAGATCATAAAAATGTCTAAAACTTTATATACATTTTATTAGATTATTTCAAAGTTAACGAATTTACTCTAGTAATTAACAGTGTAAAGTTCGGTAATTTTATCGATATCCATGTATGCACTCGTTGATAATGGCCACCTAATTATTAACAAGCTAATTCACAAACATGTTGCAGTAAAAACATACCTACTTCACATTTGTTAATCTATATTTGATTTAAATATTAAATGAGTAACATTTTTCAAATCTACAGACTTTCCTCTTTAATATGGTAATTTAAATATTTTTCTCTTGTTTTATTCCAAACTTATTGCCAAAAACTGAGCGGCGGCATAGCTCAATTACGTTATTTATAATTTAGGAAATAATAGTAGTTACTAATCCCTGTGCCTTTTTATTCCCATGTTGTACAACAGTCACATGGCACAGAGAAAATGCTTAAAATACTAAGAAATTACTTAATTTGATAATCCTTTGATAAATTTTGTCAATTTTAGTATAGATCACAAAAAAATTGACAGAATTCAAGATCTGACTAGTACAAATGTCTGGTTAAAATATCTTTGTGATGTTTTGGTGCGATCATATCTATTTTGAACAAAACATCTCTAAAAGTTCAGTATTTTTACAGAAAAAAATGTCACATTCTTGTTGAAATAGGCAAATATGCCCTTTGGTTTTGTCAAACTGACGAAAAGTATATAAGAAAAAGAAATAAATTATTAAAAAACGACCAAAAAAAAAAGCATTTTCACAACAACTTATTATTGTGTCACAAAATCAAAGTTGGACCAAATATGGGGCTTTACATACCCACTCTTTCAAGTAAGACAAGTCTGAAAAATGGGCTGGTGAATACTAGTGGACCTCTGGTCCATCAGGAGAGGTATCAACCCAGTGGTACAAGTCATGATGATAATGCTACAGACCAAATTTCAAATCAATCCAACATAAACAAGCCAAGTAATCTTTGAAGTAAACTGAGTAAGAATTAATGTATGTACATACAGGAGTAAAACTTAATGCACCTGTCGCCTAAAGGCAGGGGGCATAAAAAGAAGGCCTGGCATATTGACTTGTAAACATCTAAACATATTATAAATTTATTAACACAAAATAACATAAAGTCATAACAAATCATTCATCATTTGCTTTCCCATTAAATGATACAAATATTAAACAAAAGTTGAACAATAATCACCAAGATTTTTTTTAAACTTGCCTGGTTTTTTAATATAAAATGTATAAAAATCAATTATAAAAGCATTGTTTACTGCAAAAACTTTCATAATAAACACAGCTGTGGTATAAAAATTGTATAATTATTGCAAATATAATGTGAGTTTTGGGGGTAATGTATCTCCACTTCCTCTATCAGTTTTCCTTTAATTGATAAATGAACTGTTTGTTAAATCTTTTAACAATAAAACTTGTGTCGGATAGTAATACAGTAGGTTTTGTCTTCTGTAGGTGGACATTTTTTAATCTATACTATTATTCCGACTTTATTGTCAAAAACCAGGTTTTTGTTGTCGCATGTCACATTAACTGAAGTAAAAAAATGTATTACCCCACATAATTTACAACTTGTAATGGAGTTTTATTTGCTTTTATATGCCCTTGACCTTCTCTATTGAGATATAACACTGAGTGTATGCCATCTTTCATTTTAGCGGGAGCGCTTATGCTCGACCTACATTGAATATTCCTTAAATCTTCCTCATTTTATGTTAAAAGCATTCAAAATTAAAATTTTACCCTTTCATTATTCAAAGCATTTTCTGTATAAGTAATTTAAGTTAATTCACTTAATTTCTCCAGAATGTTAATAATACTTGCTCCCGGGCAGGAGCTCAGCTCGTGCAAAATCTAACTCCTGGTAAACAAATAGCAAAATTTACAACTGAAAAATCCTCATAGAGAATAAAAAACAAATAATTCAGTTTGAAATATACTGAAGTTTGCAAGAATTTTTATTGCAGATTTCTTGCTTTTTATTCAATCTACAAAGATGAAGACAATTTTATTGTAAAGCGGTGAACAGTTTTTGTTTCCATGTCATAATACTCCTCCCCAAAATGTTAATGTAGCCAGTTGACTGCCTCAGAGTTTTTATGAGTGAACTTTGACCTAAGTTAAGACGAATATAGGAATAATACTTAATGTGTTACTGTACACACCAGTTTCATCTCTAGGTTTTTAAAGACCAGGCCAACATTTCACAAAAGGTCGTAATTAAGTGTAACAAGATGTTGTACCTTACATGTGTAATACAGGACTTACACCTTATTGTTATTCGTCATGCTTCAGTTTCATAAAACATCTCAAATTGTGGATTTCCTCAACTTTCTCCTCAACTCAAAATTTAACAAATTAATTGACGAGATTTCCAACAGATGAGTGAAAACTCAGAGTTTTGAGGAATATCTTAATTTGAGATGTTTTATGAGACTGAAGCCTGTTCAATCAACAAAATAGAAAATCTGATAGCTAACTTGGAGTTTTATTTACCCAAAGATCACATTGTATCCACCATAAGTAATGTGTAAATTTTCATCTCGAGTATGCCTATTTTGTTTGCCAATCAATCAGCTGTTGTACTTTATCCATAGCACCACTGACAACATGGGTAGAATCATGAAACAATGTTTCAAAATTTAAGTCTTACATGTAATTTTCATTAACAATTCATATCTGAATGAAGGGTTATTCCATTAAAATGGATGAGGGTGAGTAGGATTGATTGATTGAGTGTTGCTTAACATCCAGTGGCAAATATTTTATACATATTCAGGACGAGAGCATATTTATGAATGATGATCTCGCTTTGTACTAGACCGACATGCTGAGCCAGATTTTTTACGTGATAGCTCACGAAATCAACAGTCCGCAGGAAGACATGCCACTTTACCCAGACACATTATTCTGACTCTTGGCCAACCAGTCTTTGCTCTTACTCCTAAATGCTGTGTGCTTCGCGGATAAGCAGCAAATACCAATTTTGATGTCTTTGGGATGACCCGGCCGGGGATTGATCCCACAACCTTCTGCACTTAGGGCAAGCATGCTAACCATTACACCACTGAGTCTTAGGATATTTAGATACTGAATGTTTAAGTCACTGAACCATGAAAATTAGGTCAAGGAACAATGTAACGTCATACGTAGACAATTTCATAACACAAATAATTTAGTCCTCTTAGTTTTAATAGTTTCAAAGATAAAAAGATTCCAAAAAACAAGTGTAGCTGCCACCAGAATGTAATTTTGTACCATGGGAGACAAAAATGATATAATCCCAATGATGTAGAAATGGAAGAATCCATTAACAGGATGAAAATAAAGGTGTATTTTAGCTGATTTCAGAAAAACAAATTGTAGCCCATCTTTTGGTTTTGAAGTGATTATAAAACAAGATGGATAGGATTAAATGAACTCAATGATTATATATTTTTAAATCATTTATGTCTTTTCCAGCAACTGTGGAATTAAATGACATTTCAACCCAAAATACCATTCCTAACAAAATTTTTATCTCTAATTGTCATTTCCTTTTTAAAAATAAAAGAAAAAACCAAACTTCTTCAAGACAAACTATGAGCAAAACTCACATAAGATTACCCCTCTCTCCCCATCCCATTTTCCAGTGAATTATTTGCCTTTGACACGAGCCAATACTAATTTACTTCCTATAAGCATATCTACACATTGTGTCTTATTTTCATTAGTTTCATAGAAATCCATTGAACCCTTTATGAGGAGATACACTTTCAAGGTATATGGACAAAAGGATGAACAGACAGGCTGATTTCTATATCCCCCCAACTTTGTTGGCAGGAGTACAATCCTTAAATTTCAAGAGACACTGGTTAACAAATTATTACAAGAATAAAGGTGAGTAATTTTTTTTTATTTTTTATGAAGTAGATTTTTATACTTGATATCTAAGGGCTCATTTATACTTTGTCATGTGATACCTCACAACTGTTGTGTGACTGCTGAACATCGTGCGATTTTTGTTTTAAACAAACCACAACAAGAAGGAACACCCAGCAATTTTCTTGCTACTGCGCACTACATTGCTCAACATCTCACATCAGACGCGTGACAATCCCTTACTGAAGCTGAAGTATAAATGAGCTCTACAATATACATACTTAAGAAATGAGTCTTGATGTCCTTTATTTGGTGTTGATGTTACTCCAGGTTTTATGTCTGCCAAGGCATCCATATGTAGATCTAATCTTCCCATCTGACTTGATACTATACTATTACCTATACCCTGATCTTCACTACTATCTGTCTCAATCACTGTAAAACAAAAGGTTTCGTAGAAGTTGCTTTTTAAAACATTCCAACTCTAATCATCTTGTATAAAACCAATAGATTTAAATGATCTTTGTCACATTTTGAATCCAATTTTCATTCAGTCAAAATTATTATTCCAATGTACTAGTTACAAACTTTCTTTGCTTCTTCATTTCCGATATCATTAATAACAGCTTTGTGGGAACAGGTATCATTAAAAAACCTTCCAATGTACAAAGCCGCAGTACAACGATTTAAGATGTACAAATTATAACAATTTCTGGTTATCATGGTTATATACTTGTGAAGCATTTGTAGGTAAGAATAATTTTCCTAATTAATTCATTTTTCCTTTTTTTAAAATGTACTAATCCACTCTTGCTGACTTTTAACTGCACATGTTAATTATTTTTATAAAGAATTTAGTGTAGGCATAAAACTAAAAAATAAATTCAGGTTTCTGGAAAAACAGATATTTTTACCTAAATTAAAAAAAATAACTGCATAATTTTAACCATCAAATTGATTCAATAATAAGATTTATATTACTAACACTTTTTCCTTTTGATGTGAGAACTGTTGTCTTCTCCCAAATCTTCCATTGGCTGTCTGAAACCTTTATCTTCTAATATATCACTGATCTCTGGTATTAAAACGGAGATGTTCTGCAAATGTACAAATAATTTATCAAATTGGTCTTTAATTATGTTTCTGTACCTCATTAAGCAGACATGAATATAAAAAAAAGTGGATATGGGTTACTAAATGCAGAATTTTAAAATTTTAAATATATAAAAAAGGAAAATATACTGGAAAAACCTCAGTTCTGAAAAGCAGAATTCTTTTTTCTAAATTGAAAAAAATCATGACTGGTAAAGGTCAGAACTGTCTCCTGAAATATATAATTGTACATTATACAGATTAGAAGTTATTCCAGGGCTCAGTTGTTCCAACATATTGAACAATTAGTTTAATTTAACTACTGGTTTTAATTTTATCACCAGTTGAAAATGGTAAACAACTTGGCCTCGTTATAAAGTTTTTTTGTCCTTACTCCCCAGTCAAATAGATCCATAACAAAAACAATTTATAATGTCACACCCCACTATGGTGGGGAGACATGTTGTTTTCAGCCTGTCCATCTGTTTGAGTGTCCATAAAAAAATTTGTCAAAGCAACTCCTCTGAAACTACTCATCCCATTTTTATGAAATTTCATACATTGATGGACATTATTTTTTTATGAAACTTGATATTAAGAAAGAACATCATATGTATGTTCATACACAGGGGGAGACATGTTTTTGTGTCCAAAAGCAACTCCTAGTTACATTTTCAAAAGGCCAAGAATTCATAACACTGAGTAAACAGATATAACAAGATCTGCACTATTTGCTGTCAACTTGTGTAATTAAAGTAAACTGACATTGAAAATTTCACAAGAACTTCATCTTCATATTTTATAGCGTAGCCTCACAATGTGTCTTAAGCCTAGTCGAACTCCAGCACGAAGGTTGAATATGAGGCTGTAATATATGATCAAACTGTTTTTTTAAACCTATCACTCACAGTTCCCACTGTACCAGGATTTATGTATCCTCCAGCAGACAATGATTCCTGGTAAACTGTGATTGACATACTTGTTTTGTATTTCGCGCAAAAGACAGTGTTCGAAGGAGTTATTGGCCTTTGATTTCTGGTTTGAAAGTAAAGTAATGGTGGTTTGTATGTTGAAAACCGGGTGAAAAAAAAACAAAAATAGTGAATTTTATGAGAATTTTGTCAGGATTACTACCATATATGGAAAGAGGTCATGAAAGGTCAAATAGCCCTTTACTCTTAATACAGTCAACTCCACTTAATCGCATACCGTTTTATCGCATAATTCGGTTATTTGCATAGATTTTCAAAACACCAAACCATTTCCCATCATTCCAATGTTAAAATTTTCGGTTAATGTATATGAATCGGGAACAAAAGAAAGTCTCTATAGGATTTGCAATGTTACATATAGATACCTCTTTGGGCAGGGTTTTACAAAAGGCCTAGTAGAATGCCCATAGAGTAAAATATAACTTAACAAGTAATTGCATAATTTATTTTTCATCTTAATGCAATTTGTACAAGGAAAGTCAATAATTGTTACAATCCCAACCTCGAAGATATTCTTCTTGCTTAAAATGTTTAAACCACAACTATTCACTCTGTCATAAATAAATTATTCTATCATAAGGTAACACCTACAATTTTGCTCTCATACCATCTGCTGTAAATTCAGAAATTATTTCATTCATTATTGTTGCTATTTTAAAACTTCACTCCAAAATGCAAGAATACTTGATGAGATTTTAACAAAACCTATTTGCAAATAAAGATAACAGATATAAGAATGCTAGTTCTTATTTTTGGCGATAATCACATGGTCACATAATTCACAATAATAAAAAACATTGCATTAGGCCATAATAAAAAAATTCCTAGATTCTCATCCCCGCCGCCCCGATTTTTTTTAGTTTCAAAAATTTTCGCCGAAAAAAAATTGACCAGAAATATCCCTGTGTTGTCAGAGTCCGATCCAGAATTAATGTTACATACGACTTTTCCGGTCACTGAAAAACAAGGACGACAGAAATGGTATATTTAGACATACACTCAATCGTTATTTTCCTTAGAAGTTATTTTTTTGTATATTTAGTTACATTCATACATTAATTTAAAGAATCAATTTCCTATTAAGAGAGACAACTTACGACATGTGGAGATTTCAACTCTACTGGTGCTCTAGCAAATAAGAAATGAAGCACTGTACTGTATGGAATGATCTCACCTAGAGCTGGACTCATAGCAATGTGTTCTACAGACTGGAATAATAATGGCCTACAAAACAAATCACAATATTAGCACTTTAGGTAGATATATAGGCTTTGTGTTCTTTTTCAAATGGAAATAAATTGCATAAATTTGCGTGCAAATTATTCAAATAAAGATAAAAATATTTACATAATTTTAACAAAATAGCAAATATCAGTCTAACTATTACAAGATGTTCATAAAACTACTAATTATATGAGAGGTATATTTGGAATATGTTGTTAATCGTCACACATGTCCCACAGACACATGAGTTTCAAACACAATGAGTTTAAGATGCTTTTCATGTGTCCAGGACACACATACACAACTTAACAAAACCCTTTAACAAAAAAATAACCTATGTACCTGAAAGACCTCAGTAACCTGTAATGTTTGCCGAGGTCTGAGATACGTTTACAGAATGGTGATATAGCTAACTCCATCTGAGCAAAGTCTGCTGCTAATCTCATCTTACCACCTTCACCTAAAGGCCGTATCAGACTGGCATGTCTTACAAATAATTCTACACATCTACAGGCTATTGGCTGTAAACTGAAATAAAAAATCATTTTATGTGATCTTTATGGCAAAGTTGTCTTACTTGTTTAAAACAAAAACCAGAGGCTCCCAGGAGCTTGTAATCGCTCACCTGGCTTAGAGTTGCCGAATCAGAGTTAATGTGAACAAAGATTTAACACATTGCTTGATAATTG
>JAULBM010321815.1:0-23609 GCA_032357055.1 Geukensia granosissima | reverse complement strand
AAAGTAACAATTCAATCCACTTTGTAGTTTCTGACAAGAAGATGTTTGAAATTTGGACCAATCAGAACACATTATTTGCCCTGGCGGCCATGTTGAATTTTCGATCGGCACCAATTTCACAAATTTGGTAAAGGACTACCTGCCTAACATTTCTGATAAGTTTGGTTGAAATCTGTTCAGTGGTTTCATAGAAGAAGATGAAAATGTGAAAAGTTAACAGACGACGGATGCAAAATGATGACAAAAGCTCGCATAGCGCAGGTGAGCTAAAAAGGGTATCAAGCAGGGCCTTATGCAGGGTTTGTCACCATGCACTTCTTCCGAAATACCTCCTAGTGGCGCCCTGCCCTATCTTAAAGATAAAGTTTAATGAATGGTAATATTAAGGACAAAAAATGATATTCAACAATTTCTGCTCATGGTTACTCCTATACATGTATTAATTTTCAATGAAATATTTAGTTATTTAAGGAACACTACTTTAATTCCCATTAAAGGTACCCTTATATATTATAACTACCATCTGTTGTACTTGATTAGCCCTATGAGAAAAAATTACCTTGCCATTTTTAAAAGCTGGTCAAAACACGTAATAATTTTTTGGAATAATGATCTTCATCAGAAAATGATTGCAGATTATGATTATTAATGAATGCAAGAATATGCCATGTTTTGAACAAAGTTTCTTAAATTATGTAAACATGTAAATAACTGCATATGATGTCCTGCTACATATCAAGTTGAGTTTAAAAAAAAATTGGCCCATTGGTTTCAAAGACTTTGCGCTGACAAATATGTGATGGACAGATGCACATCCATGGACAGATGGATAGGCCACACCCAATGTGTCTCAAAACCAAAAAGGCAAAAGGAGCCCTAATTTTCAAAACATTACATAAGAGCCCATATTTACTATAATACACTAATTGAAACGAATGTTTACATTCAAAACTATTTTACCTTAATACTTTTTTCATCATATAAGTAGTGATTGAAAACTTTCAGAAAATTCATCTGGAGATGAAAAAATTCAAATGTTATTGGCCCAAGATGACCAAATCTGTTTGCTGTGTTGTCTGCACCTGCCCTTAACATTTTTGCTCCAGAAAATCTCTCTCTAGTAAGAGCATCTCCTCCTTTTCAATAAAAAATATTAATGGTATAGGAGGGAAAGTGGTTACCCTGTTATTTACAGTCACAAATTAAGGAGGTTGGGTTGTCTAAATAAAAATCGACAGAATTTTTATATACTTAGCAAGATATAAAATATATTGTGCTTTTCAAAAAATTATAATCAAATGTCTACGTCACAGAACTTGTTTTCAAGCAACAGGTCTTGCAAAATCCTCCATTTTCTGTATATTTTTAAACTACCTTTTTTTATTTAGAGAACATATAACGATGAATTCTATAATAAAACAAGAAAGTTTCTATCATATATTATCTTAAAATATAAATTTTTGCAATAATAGAAAAAGTCGATACCACAAGTTTGTGGTCCAAGATGGCGGAAGACAGCTGAACCTCCAGATATCAATCTTAACTGATCAGAGGCAATCCGTGGGGGTCAGGGGGCCTGGTCCACCACTTTCAAACGCAAAAATCATAAAAAAGGAAATGTATTGGGTAAATTCTGGTCTTAATCTCCATTAAAAATCTAAAAAACTGATGAATCAAGAGGTCCACAAAAAGTACCCGCCCCCTTGCAAATGTCTAGATCCGCCTCTGCTCTCTACAGATAAAAATAATACATTCTTTTGTGGCTGTCCCAAGCCAGGAAGCTGTAGTCCAGTGCTTGTCTTTGTTTAATTTGTCATTTATTGTTATTCCAAATTTTTCAATAGATTAGGTTGATTGTCGTTTTTTATGCATTGGTTCACATTTTGTATTTCTGAGCTTTTACAGCTTCCCTTTTGGTGAGGACTCTGGTTCATTTTTAAAGGCCATAATGGGACATGTAGAAGTTTAAATTGGAATTTCATTTGGTGAATGGCTGTCTCATGGACAATCATGCCACAACTCCTATTTTTATAAAACAAGCCTGCATATAAATGTTGATAAGTACCTTATAAATACTTTGAGTGAACTCCTTTCATTTGAGTTGGAAGAACTTTCGCTACGGAACTTAAGGAAGGTATAAATCTGACAGCAACTTTTGATATAATACATATATATATGCATTTCTCATCTGGGATATCTCTGTTTCATTCAAAATGAAATCAAATGGTTTAAGCTTCTGCCATTGCCTCTGAGGGGTTACATTAGACAAGTCTGGGAGAAATTCAAAATCATTCACCTGAAATAAATAGATGAAAAATTTAATATTTATGTCTCAATTTATTATATTCAGATCTTGTACTGATTTGATAACTTTGAAAGAAATCTTCCTTTAAGCTTGGCTTGATTACTAGTTCAGACACATACTGTTATCATTTTGATGTTGACTGTGTGAATATAATGATGAATTTAAATTTTCGAATTTAGATTTTGTTGCATGTGTTCCTTCAGTGGTTGTTTTCTTTTGTCAGTTTGAACATGAAACTTTTCTGACATTTTTGTAGTCGTAATACTTACTCCAATCTCATAAAAAATATAAAATCCTTCTCTTTTTCTATTTTTCTTCTACAATATGGACATTATGAAATATATCATACCCTAAGAATGCGGCCATAATGAAATTTATAATACACTAAGACTGATATTTGTTCACCATTTTTTCAATAGGTTAGGGGGATTGTTGTGCTTGCGTTGACCTGTACATGCCACATCTCCCATTTTTATTATCATTAATATAAACTGATTGCTAGCTGAAAAAAGGATGGCAGAATTTTTCATTTAATAACAGGGTATTGAAAAATTGTAAAGTATCTGCAAACATTAAGTAGATGATTAATATATCTGAAAAAGGAGACATGTTACAACTTACCACAATAAAGCTTCAGACCAAATATCAAATCATTCCTAAAGAGATCAGCTGATGAAAGGGCAGCTAATGGATGAACAGATAAATAAGGTGAATGCAATATACCATCCACTCTAAGAGTGGCAGTATAATATTTTGACAAAATCATACCAGAATAGCACTTGCAAATGAATGATGCATCTGTATTTTCTTGCCATCATCAGAGAAATGCTGCTCATTTATGGAAGTTTTAAAATTCACATTATCTCCAATCAGACGTATGGATTTTCTTTCTTTTACTGCTTTGATAGCTTCCTCTCCAAATTCTCCTCCTAACTGTTCTAATATTTGTAAAGATGTCTGGTAGCTCAAGCACACATCAATTACTTGTAGTCTGTCACAAACCTCTAATCAATTATTTAAAAGTTCCATTGTTATTATTTTTATCCAAAGTTTTTATAGGAATAATTGTGGTCTTCAGTTTGATAAATTATGGAGTATTAATTAATAATGCCAAGTAAACTTCAAGTTGCTATAACCTGTTCCTTCATTTATCTTGATTGTGCCCTGTGGTTGACAAAATGTTTGTCTTATGTTATATGTAAATGCAGGCTACTGATGACCATATTTGCTGGAATATATTATATTCTGTTACTTTTCCACAAAATAAAAAACTACAAATGTATTTATTCTCATGCCAGAATTTGTTAATTCTACATTGGATTTTGTGATTTGTCAGTTGCTACTACTGAATTTTGTTTTTGGCAACATGTTGGAGGAGGCTTGGGTACCCATTTAACTAGTTTAACCGCACCACATGCCTTATGTAGGCGCCTCTCCCAAGTCAGGAATTGTGGTCATAGGTTTGTACACATTAAACAGTTCGACCTCACCACATATCTTGTGTGCCTGTCTCAAGACAGGAATTGTTGTCATTGTTTTGTCTTTGTGTTTAATGTCTTGTTACATGTTACAATCCAAATGCAGCTAACATGTAGTTTTTGGAATGACATGTATCAGTTAATTAAGGAAACAGTTTGATGCAAAACAAACACTTAACATGACATGCTTGATGACATTTAGCTTGTGAATATATACCAATTTTTTTATTTTTTTTAGTAAGATGAGAAATTACCATACAAATATTTAAATGTTAGGCAACAGGCAAATAAAGTATGACTCGGATTTTCCTCAACACAAACACATGGTGTATGTCTGTGATTTTCTAAAATGAGTCATTTGAAAATCAATCACACATGTGATATTTTCAAAAAATTCAAGTCAAGTTAAAATCACAAGAACTACTATTAGTAAACAAGCGTATGCAATAACAGCACCAGCATTTTACAGATGGCTTGTTCTCTGTGGGAATTGAACCCACATACTTTTCATTATTCCCCTTGGATGAGAACTTGATACATGTATATACCTTATTGTTAATGTTAGTAAATGGTAGAAGAGATAAGCACGAAAAAGCAAAATTGACTTAGATTTCTCTTCAAACCTCAGATTTAAGTTTGCCATTTTATCAATTTATATAAATTGCTAATTTAAAAATAATTTAAATAATACCTTGAAAAGTCTTACTATTCAAATAGAAATCTAAGTCACAACAAATAGCTGAAGCACTTCCACCTATAAAAAAGCATATGGAGCATGCATAATAAAAGCATTTTAGAGGTGGCTTTTTCCCAAAGGGTATAAACACAGTTATATTTTTTTTGTACTTACCTTATTAGATTTGTGTTTCCTGTCACCGACCAACCATAATTTTTCTATCAACCTTAGCATTTTTATCACCAAAAATTTATCCCCTCTAGAAATTTTTATTCTGTTTTGTGAAGCAGTTTAAATTTAATAAGGAATTTTCTTTCAAATAATTCACTTGGTACATTTAGATGCAAACCCCTATCTAGATAAAATAGGCTATTTAAAACAGTTAACTACAAATTATAAAGCACAATTGAACTTATTACCGGTGCAAAAAATATACTTTCGACCTACCTACCCTATTTTTCAGCTAGCAGCATGTTATTTATTTGGCCTAATAACAACTGTTTTGTAAAGGAATATGTGGATTCCAATCCTTTCTATTTGCTTTCAATTTATCTTTTAGTTTGTTTCTTATCTCCTTGGATTATGCGAATTTAATCTCTTAACTGGACTTTACATTATTATTGTCTTTTTTTTAACAAATATCTGGCCTATATTGTAGGTCATTGACTCAATTAAAAAAAACTTGGCTTTTTGCAAACATGCCTATTTTAAATTTTCAAGACCCACCCTAAATAATAACAATCAATTCTAAATAATAACAACAAGTGTGTTTCCACTAACATGCCCCCTAAAGAAAAATAGGCTCAGTAACTGTAGTGCAAAAAGGCCGGTTTAACTCTTACTGTAGTTTCGTTACTGACCCAATTTTGCTTAAGGGGGGATGTTGACACATATAGTTTTTCTCTACCTTTGTTCTCACTTAGGTCACAAACATGTAAAAAAATTTTGGGGGTTTCCAAACATGTTCAATCTATACATATATTTCACCTTTTGGTCACATGTATTTACATCAGCAGCATTGACATCATTCTCTGGACCAAACTCAGACCCGGATGCCAGCCTTGCATTATTATTGCATATATCATGCCAAGTCTAGGAAACAAATCAACCATTTTTTGTGGTTACTGACAACGTGGAATCATAGCTGATGCTGCCAACTTAAAAACCAATGGCAAAATACTACTGGACTCTTCAACTATTTTTTCCCAGTTAAAGCCCTCCATATTTTTAATATATTTGTTCATTAAAGATGAAACAAATCCATTTGTTCTATTGTTCATTGACGCCACGCCACATATTCTCTTGTTTTCCCACATATCTCTTCTTCCTTGCTATTTCCAAAATACTGTTTAACTAATTCTGGATAGTTGAAAACAGATGCCTCTTTTACAGAACCTTCCTAATAGGTATGGCCATGATCACATAGGAGAGGAAATAACTTTCTGCATGTTTTATCAACCTTGGGTTTTATCGTAGCAGGCTTTTGATTGTTCAAAGGGTAAAAGTACAGCAGTATAGGGTCTTGATTTGAACTGTGTTTCTTCACATAATTTTTTAAATGAAGCAACGTGCTCATGTAAATTCAACAAGCTGTCATGGCAGTTACGGCAAAAGAATAAATCTTTATCTATCGGCGCATCTGTTTTTGAGTACAAGGTAAATATGTATGTAAGTCGCTTTTCAACGCTTTTCTCTGAATTAAAAAATCTTTTTTCTTTTGCTTTTTTGCCACAGGCATAGTAGTCCAAATAATTATGACGTCTTCTTCGGATCTTTGATTTATTTTTTTTCTTGGCGATCCTACATCGGCAAAAAGAAATCAGAGATCCGAAGAAGACGTCATTATTATTTGGACTACAGGCATAGCAGAAATCAACCATATTTTGTTTACGCCGGAAGTCTTCTAATATGACGTCATTTTGGAGTTATATTCCTATAAAACTTACTTATTTTAAATAGAATAAAGATACAGTAATTGAACTGAATAAATATTGCCTATTAAATTCGGTGGAAATCTCCAACAAAAGTCACCTCCCTCACCCGAGGTCACATGTCCGCAAGCCAACTGCAAGGTCACCTAGGATATTGACTCAGGTTTCCAGAATAAATTCGAGTTCTGACACAAGTTTCAATTTTCGTGTGGTGAGTCGTAAGCCTCAGCAGTTGACAATAAGGTTTAACTTTCCTTGTCAAAATTTTCAATAATAGGCGATTGCAAATCAGCAGATACGTTTTCATTAAAAACTGAATCTTGGAGTACAGCAAGGTGAAAGTTTTTTCTTTTTGTCCATACAATGCAAGGTATGTCGGTTATCAGTATCGAGTAAAGAGTAAACAACAATATTTCGATTTCTTGTTGTTACGCTTCGTGGTGTTGAATAGATTGAATGTTGTTCCAATGAAGTTCCAATTAAGTACTGATATCTGATCCATGTTGATTGTTGACACTTAGATGTGAGTCAAAAATAAAAGTTTATTTTCACATTCGGCAGTCGAGTCTGATGGTGAACCAATATGTTGATCGGAGAGCAGTCCAGGGTGTCCAGGTGACGTGAAAGCGAGCTTGTTATCTCGTTTCTGCGATTTAAACTTCTCGGCATGAGAACATCGTTCTTGTACCGTTGTCGTTTCTGAAGAAATACATGTCTTCTTGACATTGAACTCTATGTGCGTTCTGTTTATCAAGACAAGTTTCTCCTTCTATAACCCATCCCAGTTTTAATCGTTGGGCGTACGGTGCCTCTATAGGACCAATGACTTGGTTGTACACATGGTGTCCTTGTAGCAAGTCTCTTCTAATTAGAAGGGGTATCTTGTATTTGTCATCTACAGGTATGCTGTAGTATTGTGCCATGGCCCGTTAATACAAGGTGCTTCTGGTGAAGGTATTTCATTCATGTTGTAAGAAATATAATTGCATTCCGTTAACACTGGTAGGTCGAGTTGAGCATCTCCATATATTAATCTGAAAATAAATCCTTGTCCTCTGCGACCAAACGTTGTTACACGGCCTGACAAATAGATAAATATAACCTTGTGGTTAGTCCGTTAAATTAAATAGACGGAAAAATTCTAGAGACGCAAGTGATCAGTAACTTTCGTCGTCTATAATTGCGTACATAATGACAGGATTACATGGCTTGTCCTTGTGGAACACCTCCACTGGTAAAATTTTCGCATATAATCTTCTTTTTCGGTTTGTTGTATCTTTACAGATTTCTGTGCATTTTGAGTTGATGTTATCCGCAGCGCAGATTTTCTCGGAGAAGTGTTTATGAGCTCCCCGCCATAGTGGTAGTTAGCCCAAATAATTCTGATGTTTATTCGTTTTAATTACTGGCGCTCTTTTCCACGTCTGGTGATTGACGGAGATCGATCACGATAAAGAATATTAACTAATTACAACATGTACATATAAATTTTCTGTAAATTAATCCGACTAGCGGGGAACCGAAACAATATAAATTAACGCAGAAATAATTAACTGGTTCCAGCACATAAATTACTTTAAAATTAGGATAAAGTTACCCGAAATATTATTCTAATCCTATACAGAATTTACCGCGACAAATAAAACAGACAAACGATTATAAATATATGTACAATATGCGATACGTTATCAAACCATTTGATCAAGCATATTTAGGTTAAAAAAAATAAAAAAATCAACTCAAGGAAATACATCATTAAAATTGTTAACATCGACTCTGAGAGTATTACAACAGCACTTGTCAGCATCAACAAAATTATAATTTTGACAAAGTTGAAAATATTATAGCTTAAAATGTTCAATCGCTACTTGAATGACATTTTTAAATATGTCATTGCCTTAAAAACTTAAGTGGATAAAAAAGCTATGTGCTCCTCATCTAAATCTAAATTTTTCAACACATATCCCATTCTTTAGCATATGTTAGGAAGCCTCTGCTAATACGTTTACGGCTTCTTTTCGTTTCATGGCATTGTATTCTAACAGAAAAAGGTCACAAAAGGTCAAATAGCCCTAAAATCTTAGTATAGAATTTAAAGCTAATTTAGATTTGAATATAACGTCTCATCCAGTTTCTATGCTTGGATTTTTTCCAGCATCCATATGAAGTTTTATTTGTGCCTTAATTAATGTAATTCAACATTTTTTAACAAAACATGTTAAAATCTTTTGATAAACTGATAAATATATTAAACCAATATTTAGAATTTGTCTTAAAATTAAAATTGGGACTCTCTAAATTTTCAATTTTATAAGTTAATGAAGATTTAAGAAACTTTCTCTTTTTGATAATGTTCCTGACTGATCAAACGAACGAAATAATCACGAGACATTTAATTTATCATGTTTATGTTGACTTTAAATATTCGTCATATCGTCACAACACACTGTCTTGAAAATATCACGGTAATGTCCATTTAATAAAGATACATTGTTTTCAAGTTGCTTAATGGACAATGCTATACATTTCATACATTTTCATAACAAGAACAAGTTAAACGATTATCGAAACCATCAAAAGTGTGCTGGTTAAGTAAACAACGGGCATTGATTTTTACTGCCATTGGAAAAGGAGGAATGAGTAAAGAAAAAAGTTAAGCCTTTTTGTATAGCGCATCAGCAGTCTCTTTTTTTAAAGAAAAATCTGTAAAAGGGATATTTAACATGCAGAGGGTGAGGTTTCCTCTAACGAGTTCCCATATCCACTACCCGATGTTGGTTTGAGGTCAACTCTGTTAAAAATAAATCATACACAACACTCCAATGGCATGTAGACTTTAAAGGTTTATTTAAATTCAACATGCCGAGGGCAGCTCATTTCGATTTCCATGATTTTGCAGCTGAAATGACTGGAGCGTTCTTAGTTCCGTAAAATTGAGGGGGTCGGTTAAGTCGGCGTCATCAATTACTACTCGTTCCTCGTTTCAACTTTATTATTAATCGTATACTTGATTTGGTCGCTAATATTATATACACTCCGACAAAAGTTAAGCGTCACCTTATTTATTTTGTAAATATCCTTTTTGAAAGTTATTTTTACAAATATGTGGTTTTGTGCCAACATATTTGTCAACAAAAATTTCAATTTGACATGCGATACGTCATCAAACGATTAGTTTGTGTTGTGTAAAACCGGTTTTCAGTTAGTGTAATCATAATTACACAAGGCATGTTTGTCAATTTTAACATGTTTAAGTTGTCGAAGTTTAGATTGTGCATAGTTACTGGAAAAGTAATGGTTAGGCTAAAATTAAGTATAGCGGAAAGATGGCAAGCAGTTGGCATGTCACAGATGGGTTTATGCAAAAGCAGGGTGGAACAGCATGTTGGTGTGCACCATTCTGTCATTGACCGTCTTATGGATCGTTTTCAAGCGACAGGCACGATTGAGGATCGTCCGCGATCGGGTAGTCCCCGGAAAACTATCCAAAGAGAGCATAGGCTCATAGCCCGTCGAGACATTAGAGATAATTTTACCACGGTTGGTCCTATACGTGCCGGTTTGCCTTTCGGGGTCATGTGTCTGTTCGGACTGTAATCAGGCGACTCAATGCTTAGCATTTGCGGGCTAGGAGACCCATAAAACGACCGGACCTGACAGCACGTCATCGCATAGTTCGCTTGAATTGGTCACGTGACCATCTTCAGAAGATTATACGAAACTGGAGACGTGTTCGTTGGTCCGATGAGAGTCGGTTCCTCTTGCGTCTTTTTGACGGTCGCGTTCGGGTCTGCGTCACAGAAACACCGCATATAGCGATGAAAACGTCATGGGCACAACAGATTTTGTAAGCGGTGGTGTCACTGTAAGGCGGTGCCTTTCTTTTAATTTTAAGTTATCCTTGCACGTTCTTCAATGTAATCTCAATGGGTTGGTTACCGCGATAACGTGCTTGACACGCATGTGGTGCGACAACCACCGACTGACCGACAGATATATCTTCATGTACGATAATGCTAGATCACATCGGGCTCGGTTAGTACGCGCATTTTTACAGCAGGAGGCGATTGATACCTTTGACTGGCCTGTCATGTCCCCGGACATGAAGGCAATTGAACACGTTTTGGATTTAATTGGTCGGAAATTAAACCAGAGCGTTCCACGTTGTCGCAATATGCCGAAATGACCAACGCAATGGTAGAGGAATGGGGGAGATTTACACAAGACCGGTTTCGTCGTCTGGTTCTTTGAATGACAAACCGGGTACGGGAACTTGACAGAAATCTTGGTGGTTATACGCGTTATTAATTGAATCTGTGTGATAAAGCTGCCCCATATGTTCATTTAAAGGTTCTAAAATTCTTATGACCAATACGGTTTCTTAAATTCTGAAAAAAAAAATGATTTCTCGATAAAACTTTTTGCTGCATTTTGAAGTTGCCAAACTAACCCCTTTTTGTTTTAAGAATTAACCATACGATTTGCTAATTCACCCAAATTTCAACCTAAACTTTAGCATGTACACTAATACATAAAAATGTCTTGGTATAAATTTAATTCTATTTTCATTTTTTACATAGGTGTAAAAGGAAAATTATCATTAGAAAAAATAAAGGGTGGCGCTTTACTTTTGTCGGACTGTATACCAAAGTCCAATTCAACTCCTTTTAATAATGGTAAAATAAAGCTGGCAATTTTTTATGTAAAACATTACATTAGAAAAGTTGGTTGTACATTCGAATTCATCGTACATCCCTTTATAGGAGTCCAAATGTTTATTCTGCTTTGCCCTTTTTCGCCTCTCATCATAAACATTTTGAAAGTAACGCCGATAAAAAAGTTTAGGTTTAAACCATTTTTAGGGAAGTCAGATTATTACAGGAAAAAAGGTGCACTTGTATTTGCGGTCCACTCAAATGCAACTATCCTAAACAATGCCTAAGTTTTTTATTGTAACCCGAAAAAATACTTAACTTTTAATGAGACCGATTTGCGTATGCATTTAATAGTTAAGTGTAGAAAATATTTCGACATTAAGTGTAAAATACTGATATTTTTTAAGATGTGTCCATTAGAGTAGTCAAAGAACGACAGGTGTACTATTATATTTTGTGACCGATTGGCTTGAATAGGTATCTTAATCCTACCTTAGAATGAAACTGTCCAGCTTAACGTAAAGGGTCTCTTATCTTTCTACTATTAAATCGCGGTGCATAACCATAACGGCCACTTCTGGCGGAAACGGATACTGCCAACAAAACCAACAGCGACTTTCGGCGTTTTTACTATGATGGACTCTTATGACGATCCGAATGATGATGATTTAGACAAATCTGTTAGGTAATTACAATTGCTTTGTCCACGGAATCCTCTGGTGTTTTTTGTCATCTGGAAACCACTTATCCCAACGAACATGTATTCCTTTTATATTTGATTAGCATTTTAAAGTAGATATTATGAGTTGTGCAACTCTATTTCCACCAAAATGATAATTATTTCCGCTTAAATTAGAACAGTATTAGTCATACTTACATGGTTTTGACGTAAACTTTCTTTTGTTAATAACATTTTGTGGATAATTCAAGATTTAAAGTCAAAGAAATTCCTTTTCAAAATTATAAGAAACAGACCCTTTCATCTAGATCAAATTACTGGAACCACACCCATTTCAGTTTTATTGCAGGCACCGGACCCTTAATGATGTTTTGTTTTTGCTTTCAGGAAAAGGAAAAGGAAATCTGCATTATGGTTACATAAACCAAAAAATAAATCAGCAATTCAAAGGTGGAAACTTCTAAAAATATATTTGATTCAAATGAAAATAAATTAAGTTTTGCGCCCTTCAAACGAAAGCCAACTAAAAACATAAGACAGAGAAAAGAAGAAATTATTTGGACCAAATTCCCTCGCAAATTCCACTGAACAAATTGTTAACCAGCTCATTGGAATTATTCCTGCAATAGTTTGTAGATTGAAGAAAGTGGATCTTCTGGGAGACTTTGTTATAATCTTAAATCTGATAAATCAAAATAAATTTCCCTTACAAAATATAGCCTTTCTTCTGTTGTTGGAAGTAGCAAGATGGTGTTCACTGCCAAATACTTCTCAGACGTTTAACAAAAACTTAGGCTATGAATATTTTTTAGTCTTGGAATTGATTTTGTCAAAAGGGGAAACTATTTGATTGGGGAGCTACGTATGGTAAACTCAGATCCTGCTAAATTTTCCTTATTTTTTTTTTTTTTTTTTTGTGCTCGAAATATGTTCAACTGTTACCTGGTGGTTAAGCCAGGTTTCCATATTATAGGGTCGACCAACATATGTTATCTGACTTTATTTGGCGGATATCGTCTTTTAAAAGGCAGATACTATATTTAGAAGGTGAGCCGAAATTTCAATAACAAGTACGTTTAGTATCCAAAACAGATAATGGCTAAATATATATTATCAGCATCACAAAAGGTCTGGTTCCAGGTTTCTTAAACGTTCTAAAGGGTGCGGTTCCAACCATATTTACAATAAATTACGTTTTTCTTCGCTCTGAAGGTTTCCTTAGGATTAATTTGTATTCTCTTGACAACATTTGATGTCAAACCATAACCTGTAAGTTTACTTACTGAATATGGAAGCTGAATAGCTTAGAAATAAACAAAAACAGTATCACTTTATGCACTCGAACGCATAACATGCGAGTTCATATTCTTTAATTTGTTGAACCCCAACTGAATTACTAGCTTAATCCTTCGATTTTGATCTTGTCAGTTATGATTTTGTTCCGTTTTACAATTCATAAATACCTTACCTTGTTCTAAAACGTGATAAACTTTTTTTCTAAGGAGCGTGAAGTTGACTTACCAATAAAGTGTGAAGTGTACGTTGCTACTTGCAGCCAGTATCCGTTTCCGCCAGAAGTGGCCGTTATGGTTATGCCCCGTGTAATTGTTAACCTCCACACAACATATTCCTTACCCATTCCAGTTAACGTTATATACTTTTCAAAGAGGACAATAACATTTTCATATGGGCATATGTGACTCAGTATTATTTTACAAACCTGTAATTCCCATGTCATGACCAATGATATATTTGACTAAGAAAACAAAATTTAAAAGCGGATATGGTGTAAATATTAATGACACAAAATTCACATATACATGTATATACAAGTAAATTCAAAGCAAAAGAACAGCGCTTTTATTGCTGTTTTTCATCTCAAAGTCACAGTAAGGCCTTCAACACGGAGTAAAAACCTCACAGTAAGTTCAAGACGCCCCCTTACGCTTACGTTTGAGCGGAATTCTACATCTGTGCGATCAATAAGAATGTATTATTGTTTAGTTTGCTTGAACGACCGGAGAATTTCTATTCGAATTTATACAGCAAATTATAAACTTGATTCTTAAAACAGCTTAACGATTTCTGCCTGTCAAATTAGTACCTTCGGATTTCTTCTAAATTTAAAGAAATTTGATTTTGATTTTCTAACCATTTCAAAAATGTTTACAATTTCTCAAAACTTTGATAAGACCCTTACCTATAAGTAAGCATTCATATGTGTAAACATTTGTCGTCAGTTTAGAAATCAATCAAAATACACTGGGTAACATAGCAGTTTCCTAAATAGAGATTTGATTTTTTTTTAAATAGTGAAATCCCCCTTTCTAAGCTTTTGAAACATGAAACTGACTTCATCAAATTGAGATATTCTGACTGATGAAAAAGTTTAATCAATAAAGTGGTAAACCCAGTTTCCTGTGGGGGATATAACAGGTTAGTGATTAACCGTAACCAGACCCGTTAGAACAAAACCTATCGGTGAACAACTAACATAAGATATAAGACAATATTTCAAAGGTCCTGGTATCCGACCCTTAACAATTTTATTTTCAATTTTTTCTATGGCATCAGCTAGGTTAACTTAAACTGACTTTTCATTACTTGACATCAAAGGCAATCTTGACCATGGTAATTTGATTTAATCACAATACAGAAAGGGTTCGGATTTTGTCTTTCTGGCATGTGTTCTGTATTCTTTCTTTTGAATAAAGCATTTTCCCAAACAGTTCGATGTTGAAACCAACCTATACTTCATGTCAAGCTTTTCAGGAGTGAGAAAATCGGGCTTAATTAATAATATTTGCGTTTCCGTCTTTGTATTTAGTTTAAATCAAAAGAAAGAACTATACCATGGTTATCGGTTCACGCTTTACACTATGCAAAATCGTTTTACATACTATTTTCTGCCCCTGAATTTCTTTACGGGGATTTAACGTTAAGGGTTGGCCATCTTTGTTTTGGGCGGGAGCGCTGAAGTTTGACCTAGATAAAGTTAATTTAAAAATTGCGCACGTTTTTTAATGCGGGCTTCTTTTTTATGATTCAAATCAGAAGAACTACTTTTAAAATTTCATTCAGGTGCAGTTCTTAGCATTTTTGGAGGTTATTTAATCCTATTAAAATTACTTAATTTTTACGCAGCTTTGACAAATGTGTACTTCCGGTCTCGCGCTAGCGCGTGCAAAGGACCCCTTCCGCCAAATGACTGGCCAATTATATAATGTAAAATCCCCGTAGAGATTTATAAACGCGGCGCAGCATAAAATACGCCGTTATTGCTAAAAAGTATTATTGCAAGTTACTTGCACTTTTTTCAATCTACAAAATAAACAATATTTTAAACGGTAGACAGTTTTTCTTTCACAACCTTTTTTTACCCGTTCCAACAAACTCTGACATAGGGTATAAAATAAAGTTTTTCAAAAGATACTCATAACGCCAAATGATGACTGCCATTAACTTTTATGCAATCAAGTTTATATCAGCAGTTTATCCTAGTACACCCTTTCCCAGAATTATAACCATAGCATGGTTTATTATCCTTTATAATATTTAGTATGGGTGTACCATATATACATCTACCGGTTATAAACCTCAGCCAGAGAGCCCCTATCAATTTGTGAACTATCCCATCAAATGTTGCATCTATAGTTGCCCCTCTAATTAAATAAGGTAATAAATTCATTGCAATTTGAGGATTATAATCTTGCATGATTAAAAAAAGCATCCGTTTACGTCTCGATTGTATCAATACATTTTGTTTACGCATGGGTTTAGTAGGCTAGCTGTTTGAATGACACATTTTCCGACTTTATTACCTATACTATTTTGAGACGCTTTTGGCGCAATAAAATTGTTTCTTGTTATTGCCGATTTGACAATATACTGAAAATTCTAGACGTTCTCCTTTAATTGATGCCTACTAAAAAAAATTTTATTCATTTGACATAGGTATCAATAAAGGAGCATCAGCATTAGCAGGACTTAATTCTTATAATAACAATTAATTGTCCGTTGTATATTTTGTTTAGGCTGTTGAACAACAGATAGCTTTAGGACTGCATGCACCAGAAACGGTTGTTGCTGATAAGCTGGTACATGAGAAAATGAAAGAATATGGGGTAAATATCAAGAAACTGGACTCCAACCACGATAAAAACAGAGATCCAAAGGTCTCCCAAAAGCCTTCAAAAAGGGGGGAATCACTCTTTGTGCAAAGCTTTAAATTTCCCCAAAGAAAAATTCTGCATGCGTAAAAAATTTGTTCAAAAATGTTAAATGAATATTATCAAAAATGTACTTGTTACAGAACAAAAAAAAACACAAAGATAAACAATTCCTGACTCAAGACAGGCACTTGCGACACGTGGTGGGGTTGA
This sequence comes from Geukensia granosissima, assembly GCA_032357055.1. NCBI lineage: Eukaryota > Metazoa > Mollusca > Bivalvia > Mytilida > Mytilidae > Geukensia > Geukensia granosissima. The sequence goes on along the minus strand of JAULBM010321815.1, from coordinate 7,503 downwards.
ACTATGTTAGTGTGTACCCAACCTGTAGCTGTTGAACTGCTTAGAACAAAAAGGTTATTGTTGAACAGCGATTTCAGATGGCTGAACACGTAATGGTGATTGTTGTGCTACTGGGGGAGGGATTTCTGACTTCCGTGCTCTTGGAGGTAGTTCTTGTGGTTGACCAGCTTCTGGCCTCTTTTATTAACTGGTGAATGTACCGGTACTGAAGGCTGTTGTACATATGAACTAGCATGACGATTCCTATTACTTATCTCAAGAAGATACTGTGTTTGGTGCCCTTGGTCGTAAACCTATGGCGCTAGGGCATCTTCAAGTGAATTACGTTTATCCTTCCTAAATTTAATTGATGCTTCAATGTTTCCTCCTGAAAAATAGCACAGAAATAAAGCTAATCATGAATTTAATGCTGAAGTACTATATCTATCACGTGTAATCATAAGTTCAGGAACACCGTCTTTATCTAATACTTATCAGACCGACCTTTAAAGGCAAATTATGTGGATGCAAATATAAATTGTCGAATTGGAAATGCAATTTAAGACATCAATTAAATATTTATTATTGAATTTTAATACATAATAGATTTCGAAGAACGACGTACAATGATAATGTTTCACATCAAATTTTCGAAAACTACACCATACGAAAACTCTTCGACCGAGGTTTTGTATTACAAAAAAATGCCAGTCCGAAAATATGTGGTGACATTTAACTCGTCAACTGAGCGACGTTTATATTTGCTCCCCCTATATTGAGAGAAAGATGTACATGTTATATAAGATAAAATAAAAATGGTAAAAAGGTGAAGTAAAATGTTTAATTGTGAATGAACAAATTAATAAAAGCAAGGGAAAATTTTTAAAATGGTGCCTGTTTCAGTGTTTAAATTTAAGAAGATGGCCAAATAGCAGTGATTTAATAATTGTCGAATAAAATTGTAGTAAAATCGGTAAAAAATAAGAGTTTTTAACAAAATTTAATTGTTGTTAATTTTACTAAATTGAAATTGATCAATAACCAAAAATTTTAGATAACATGCATGAGAAGCCGTTGATAATCAGACTTTCTTCAACAGAAATGCTTTACTCGAATTTCTAGCTGTTTTAATTTGAAGATCTAATAACAAAATTGTATAAACAAAGGCAAGCATGTAAATTATATCTCTTATTTTTAACGAGGGATTTCTTAAAATCTAAACAAACCATTGTCAATTGACATGACTTGGACCCTTTATGTTAAAAAATCTGGTGTTGTAAAACATTTAAAACAACTACACTCTGTGTCGGATTTTGTTGGAACGGGTAAAAAGATTATTAAAGAAAAACTGTCAGTCGTTTTATAATAAAGTAGTGTTTATTTTGTAAATTGAAGAAGTTGCAAGCAAGTTGCAATAATACTTTTCTTAGCACTCACGATATGTTTAAATCCACTCCGAGTTGTTAATTCTAAACTACAATTTTACATTGTAAATCGGCCATTTGTATGCCGAAAATGTCTCTTTATACGCGCACTGTTAGACCGGAAGTACAATTGTCAAAGATGATTAATAATGTAGTAAGTAAACAATGATTCGATAACATGCAAAAATGTTTTAAAATGATAATTTAAAAGTGATTCTGCTGATCTGAATCGCAAGAGAAAGTCCTTACAAAAGAAATGTACGCAATTTTTTAAATAACTTTATTTAGGCCAAATTTGAGCGCTCCAGCCAAAGATGAAGATGGCTGACCATCATAGTTAAATTTACAATAAGAAATTCGGGGACAGATAATAGCATGTAAAACGTATTGCATAGTTTAAAAATAAATCGTTTACTGAGGAATAATTATTCCTTCTGATTAAAAATGAATACAAAAGCAGAAACGCACATATAATTAAATCTGGCTCGAAATTTTCACGCCGCAAAAGCTTGACATAAAGTAGTCAAGTGGTAAAATAATGTTATTATCAAGAATTTTAAAAGCTGTGTTTACCATTAACATGCAATTGCGTATTATCTGTATGTTATTATCTTAGTGGCAATTCAACTTAAATCAGACGAGACAATAGGTTTTGACTTTTCACCTGACGTATTAAATGACCCAAAATAAGTGATAAGAATATCGTGATGGCCTTCATATTGTAAGGTAGAGTATATGTCGGTCAGTAGCTTTTACAAAAATGAACGATGTATTGTGGATATGTATTTTATTATGTAAGTAAATCTTTAATTCTGTTTGTTGCAAATTTACAATTTAAATTTTGTATGAATTATATACAATAACGATATAGTTCCTTAAAAACCTCATTATATTTCTATTCTGTTTAAAACTATGCTTAACATTACAGTAGTTTATAAACAGAAAATGGCTTTTTAATCAAAGGTCAACATTAATGATGAAATTCTGACTTATTGTCTAGAGATTGTAGATTATGGTGTAATAACAATTGAATGGTTATAATAATACATGTAATAATAATAATAGTCATATTAAAATTGTCCCATAAAGATGCACTATGGTCAGCGCTTTCAATTGACTTAGCAATAGATTATCATGTTTTTCAGGAAAATTGTTCCACCTCTCAAAACTGTTTGCACTGTGCTAACAGAAGTATTGTTCTTATTTCTAAAGGTCACTTATGAATCACTAAAAGCATAATCGTCCGTCCGTCCGTAGTTTAAATCAAACCGTGGACACTCTGTCATTTCTTCCTTCGTGGTCTGGCATGGAATTTACAACATATTATTTTACCAAAGTTCCAGTAAAATTTTTAAAACAGGGATCCATTCCTAGAATTGCACATTGATTGTATTCTTTCCGCCTGATATAGCTGTATAATTTGTTTTGATATGAGTGCTTCATTTTACAAGGTAGAGAAATTCGGTGCCTTTGTCTTATTATTCTAAAGCAATGGAAACATTGCACTTAGTTGATATCCCTACCATTGGTTGTCTTTTTATTGTTGATTCGAGTGCATCTTATACTGTGTTTGGATCACGAAATTTCTATGTGTTGATTCTTATACGAATGATTAGAGGTTACTTCTTGAAATGTCTATATCATGTATATAGCATACAAAAATTTACCATGATATTTATTCAACATTGGTAAACTTGCATTTTGAAACTCTGCTATTTAATCTGGTTTTAATAATACCAATGACAGGTTGCACACTGAAATGTACATTGAACAAATTCACCATGTTTATTCAACATTGGAAAACTCGCACTTTGTATTTAAGCTTGATATTTTCGACGAAAATCTACATTATCATATATTCATAGAAAATAAGAGTAAAATAGATATAACTTAAAATATGTCATATTAAGAGCTTAGGTCGTAAGAATTGCCTAGGTCATGGATATGACTTTGTTATCAACTTTATCCGGAAGCAGTTGATATGCCATGCATAATCTGTAACCTTGTCGTCAGTCACTTCAAAAATCGATCTTTATCTATACACACAATAAACATCGCAGACCACAGCAAAGAAGATACGATAGAATGAAAAGTTCCCTTAACATAAAAACAGTGGAAAACCCCAATAATATATACTCCGACAAAAGTTAAGCGCCACATTATTTATTTTGTAAATATCTTTTTTGAAATTTATATTTATAACATGTGGTTTTGTGACCACATACTTGTCAACATAAACTTCAATTTGACATGCGATACGTCATCAATCGACTATTTTGTGTTTTGTAAAAACCGGTTTTCAGTTTGCGTGATACGTAATTACACAAGGCATGTTTGTCAATTTTAAGGTGTAGAAGTTTATATTGTGCATAATTGCTGGAAAAGTAATGGTTAGGCAAAAATTAAGTATAGCGGAAATTTGGCAAGCAGTTGGCATGTCACATACAGGTTTAAGCAACAGAAAGGTGGCACAGCGTGTTGGTGTGCACCATTCTGTGATTGACTGTCTTATAGATCGTTTTCAAGCGACAGTCAGGGTCGAGAATCATCCGCGATCGAGTAGGCCCCGCAAAACTACCCCAAGAGAGGATAGGCTTATAGCCCGTCGTGACCATCTTCAGTGGAATATTCGAAACTGGAGACGTGTTTATTGGTCAGACGAGAGTCGGTTCCTCTTGCGTCCTGTGGACGGTCGTGTTCTTATCTGGTGGCACAGAAACACCGCATATCGCGATGAAAACGTCATGGGCAAAACAGCTTTTGGTGGGAGTGGTGTCACTGTATTGGGGTGCTTTTCTTTCAATTGTAAGTTACCCTTGCACGTTCTTAAGGTAATCTCAGTGGCGTTGATTACCGTGATAACGTGCTTGGCGCGCATGTAGTACCACATTTCGACAACCACCGACTGGCCGACACACATATCTTCATGGACGATAACGCTTGCCCACACCGGGCTCGGTTAATACGCACCTTTGTACAGCAGGAGACGATTGATACCTTTGAGTGGCCTGCCATGTCCCCGGACATGAAACCAGTTGAACACGTTTTGGATTTTATTGGTAGGAAATTGAACCATCGCGTTCCACATTGTCGCAATATTGCCGAATTGACCAACACAATAGTGGAGTAATGGCGGAGATTTCCACAAGACCGTCTTCGTCTTCTGGTTCTTGGAATGACGAGGCTGTTACGGAAACTTGAGAGAAATCGTGGTGCTTATGCCCATTTTTAATAAAATTTGTGTGATAAAGCTGCCCAATATGTTCTTTTATGAGTTCTAAAATTCTTATGACCAATGCGGTTTCTTAAATTGTGAAAAACTGATTTCCCTATAAAAATTTTTGGCATTCTGAACTTGTTAAAGTATCCACCTTTTTGAGAATTAACCAATAATACGACTTGCTTATTCATCCAAATTTCAACCTAAAGTTTACCCTGTATACTAATACATAAAAGTATGTTGGTATAAATTTCATTATATTTCCATTAAAACAGTATTTGATATCAGGTTTTAAGTTTGGGTTTAGGATAAATTCCTTTTTTCAAATTTTGATACAAATTATCAAAAAAAAATCATAGGAGTTCAAGGGAAAATTCAGATGTGCTTAACACAAAATAGGATAAAGAAATTTCACTAGGACAGATTGTTGGCCCTTTTGGTTACCCAGCTTTCAGCAATGTTGTATGTTCACCTCTAGGTTTCCATGTATCTATTTCTCAAGGTAAAATATCCACCAAAATTTACGATAAGAGGGACGATTTCTCATTCCCAATTGTTAATTTTCCCTTCCTTGACGGGGACGTTCCTTTGGCTCCTTCGTACGGGGTATACATTTCTCAGCTTGTTCGGTATGCCCGTGTTTGAAGCGACGTTTTAGACTTTAGTGAACGCAATCTCTGTATAACTGAAAAATTATACAGTAAAGGATTTCGTTACAACAAGTTGATTAAAACATTCACTAAATTCTTTCATATATATATATAAAGATTTGGTATCAGAATTTGGATGTACTTGTAATCATCTGAAAAAACATGGGATATCACATCCTACTTTTTACGGAAACGTAAACATATTAACACATATTATTTATCATGTCAACTTAATCCTGTTTTGAATGGTTTTTCTAAATTAAATGATACACTGATTCATACTTAGACCGTGTTGCCACGTACAAAATATTACGAAGAAGTCATTTGACCGCTGCTATCAAGTCAGAATGATTTAACCAGTAACTATAGTCTACGATTTTTCGCAAAAAGTATTAATTGCAGTATCTGTACGAATACGATGACTTTTTGAATGACAAATTTATTAGACGAGAAGACTCTACCTTAATAAGTTGGTGTGGTAAAGAAGTATACAGAATAGAAAAGGCATAGCTGTATATTAAGAAAAAAGGAACTTGAGATAGCATTCGTTTGTCAAAAACATCTAGTTAATTTTTTACGAATTGAGACATGAGTGGTACTGCATTTAGTAAAAGCAAAAAAAGCACCGAGATTTGTATGAATTTTTATGAAGTTTACAGAAAATAGTACAATGTAAAAACTTCCATATCATCAAATCAGCCTTTGACTGGGTTGTAACATTTGAATGACCCTTCGTTGCTCAACCCCTTAATAAAAAGTATTTAAATAAATGCTGGACAAAACCAAAAAGGATCAGCTGGCGACTGAATTAAAATAGAGACAAAAATTTTAAAGATCTAATCATGCCCAGGACAAAAAGGGACAGTATGACAACATATGTAAAATTATGTAAAATACAGCAAACTTACACTTAAAAAACCTAAAAGAAATAAAAGGAATCAATGGACTATAAACAGAATGAGACATAGCAAAATGACTGCTTAAATACAAAATAAGCCCAGAAGAATTTGAAAAATCAGAAACCAGATACTGATGAATATCTGAAGTATGCTTATGCATCATTATTTCCTGCCTTGACAGACATTTTCAATAACATTTTAAGACTTTTACTAGCCTTATTTAAATGAGAAATTTTAACGCCATTTCTTCAGAAAGAGAAAGTTCCAAACCTGTTAAATAACTACAGAGATATAATTGAAAAAATAACTAAATGTGCCTTTATGGACAAACAAAAATATTAATCTAAAAATGGATCTACACTTTGGCCTATAGATTATCTCCCATCGTGTCCAACGTCTTGAAAACTCAGAAACATTATATGAGAATATAAAGGTAATGCGAGTTTTCTTATCAAACTAATGGATGTTAAATCAGCCTTTGCAAAGGTCCATCATGATATCAATATGGATAAATTGTGGGATCAAGGAATCCACCCAATCTACTTGCAAAATTTAAACCAAACTCCATAAAGAATTAAGTTCAAAAGTAAATTGGCTAAATGGGTTCCATTGTCATTCAAATTAAAACAATGAGTCAGAAAGGGAGGAATATTACTAATTCATTTATATCAACATTCTTTCATTATGCAGTAATATAATGCAGGTTATCATCTCGGGGACGTTTACATGATATATATTAAACTGCAACCTGCGTCGACTAAACGCAAATCTTACCATTATTTAATTTTTTGGCAAAATCTTAGTGTAAGTCTTTCATGTTTACAACAGCAATATTTGTTGTTCAGAAATTATTGCTGTTTTGCATGAAACCTTGAATTTAAATTCATGACTTATATTATATCGCAACTAAGCATAATTGAATTTTTCCCTAACATATAGTTTGTAAATCAGTACGACAGAAGGAATTTTTTACTGTAAAGCATAAAAAATATGTACTTCTTAATACAAAAGATGAGTATAAAATCCAAATATAAGGTTTATGTTATATCATTAATGACCAATATTATAAATTTGTGCCTCACATGTGTATAACTCGGATTATAATAGGCTAGAACTATAGCATACTCGGACAATAACAGATTCGAACCATTACGGACTCGGACTATAGTTCAAAAGTAAGTTTTTATTCAAAATCTAAATGCAATTTCAAAATATCCATATTTCATCAGAAAACAAGTCGATCTGTGTCCAATAGGACACTATGCCCCGCCAATGATTAGAAAAGTTATGAAATAAAATAAATGCATGTAGCATATTGCTGACTTTAGATA
>JAULBM010321804.1:0-13495 GCA_032357055.1 Geukensia granosissima | reverse complement strand
TTGATTGTTGTTTAACGTCCAGTGGCAAATATTTCATGCATATTCAGGACGGAAACAAGTTAGCAAACAATCAATCATTATGTAGACTGTAACAAAGGGCCCTATCTATGAAGTCGCTATAAATATCACAAGCTCTTGAGTAACGAATGAGCTGTGATATATATACTACATACGGATATAATAAAAACGAAACAGAAAGCACAATTAACGAAGTGAAACAGAATGTAAAGAGATGTAACACTCTATCTAGTAAAAGAAGTAAAGGGGAAATACCCCTTTCTTTAGTTACTGAATACAACCCAATGGTTAAAAATTTAAATAGAGCTATCAAAAAGCACTGACAGATACTGCAAATAGAGGTTTATTGCAAATTAATTTTCAAGAAGATGCCATTTATTGCGTATAAACGCAACAAAAATTTGAAAGAACATTTAGCAAAAACAAAAATCTATAATAGGGAGACTTTTGAGAAGGGACCCTTGCTAAGCAAAACTTCAACAAAATCCCGAAACACCGTTTAATAATTAAGCAATAAAATTAAGAAGGCAACTGAAATTAAAGACTTTAATATAATAAGGTGTCAAGTCTTGAGTTTAAATGAATGTTGGTGATGGGAATCTATACATTTGTGTGTTTTTTACAAACAATGTTGATAAGAACAGTGGACGATGTCATCTAATCCAAAAAGCTGTCTTTTGCTTAGTTAATTTAAATGTGGAATCTCGAATTTTAGATCTTGATTTTCGAATTTGGAATTTCGCATTTAGAACTTTGGATGATATCAAATATCGTATTTTGAATTTCGAATATCTCATGAGCCTTCTGTGCTTTTGTACTTTTGATACATTGATCCTTTCTTCAGGATAGCTCAATCTCCCTTCCTTTTTAGCAAACTTTATGAAAGCCATTATACAAAAGTAACCTTCTGCGTCTGTCGTCCGTTTTTTTTTTTTACTTTTCATATTTTTATCTGATCATAAATCGCTATGCAATATAAAAATATTTGACAAAAGTCATATAGACATGTACATGTATATTAAGTGTATGTAGTCTAAACTTTTGTTCGTTTCGTCCCGCTCAGAAGACGAACATGCCTTTGATAGGAAGCTTTTTTCTAATTGGATTAAAAAAGTTTTTTCTATATAACTGTCACACAACTTATTGAAAGTGAATTTTATACACAGCATTCATGGGAAGTTCCTGATACATGTATATTAATCCCATGTTTGCCTCTATCGAATAACAAACATCGCGTTCTAATGAAAGGTCATTAAAGAGAAACCGTTACTATGGTGAAAATAAATGTTTGTTAAGTAAATGAATAAATCACTTGTCTTTACACTTAACAGTTTTAGGAAACAATAACTCTACGATAAATTTTAAATGAACAACTTTAAATCGGGGTTTTCCTCTAAAAAAGGAAAACGTTTATGAAATTTTCTTTACTATAAGATTACCATATTTCTTAACAATTGTGCTCCATCATGTGCCTTAATATTAACAACTGATAGATAAGCAGTGGGATTAAGAAGTATGCATTTTTCTATTCGATCTGATAAGAAAATATTCTTATATGCAAAAAACAACATCGTGCTCAAATAATACATATTATCTTTAAAAAATTACTATCGATACATTTATATTTTCTGGTTTCGTTACAATATGTTTTGTAAAATTATTATTTAGCATTGTAGCACGTACTTTTAACGACAACTCTTACATCACGATCTGTTGTTGCATTGTCGCATCTATACCATCCTACATTCTCTTTGGAAAAGTTGCTTATCTGTAGGATTATCGTGGTAGTTTCCATGTTTCTTAGAATTCTGATCTGCGGAAGAATTGCCATTTTCACCACGGAATACAATGTCAAATTTGGTGGACCACTCCAACCAATGACATCCTTTATAGGACAGTTTAGCTGTAATATTTCACCCTCTTCGCCATACATTACATTGCCTATAGAAACGGAATAAAAATTGTCATCTTTAATTCCATTTGTTGTTTAGATGCAAGTCCTTAACACAACACAGGACAATATAATGTAAAATTTGAAGGCAAAATCAAGAAAGATATTGCCCAAAAAAATCGTAAACCATGACTAAACAACCATCATCAAAACACAGTCTGAGAAATTAATAGAAAACACGAACCCAACAAAATCATGAATTGATTTATGGTGAACCAAAATTGTCTGTCTAGCGTATTGTCCATATAACACGTGTAAACTTAAGTTGAAATGAGGTCTGAAATGCAGAAATTGAGATTCAATCTGTTCATACAATAAAAGCTCTGTTGACTTATTATGTTTATTACCTGACACTTCCAAATTTTACAGATGAAAACATGTAATCAGAAGCGGTATGCCGAATGCCTCAACAAATTACACATCTCACTAAAACCATTCTGACACGAAAGACATACACTCGACGACAAATATAAAAAAACCTTACATTTTCAGTTCGACAAAGGACGGATATCCAAAGCTAAAACGCGTTGTAAAGTTCCAAAATGAAATAAATACACAATAAATGTGGACACAGTATTTTTCTCGCCTTCTAGTGTAGCTTGATAGAAAGAGCAGTGCCCTCACTTAAAGTGATCACTCATTCATAACTAAGGGGAGGAAAGGTCATCAATTGGGTGTGGAATTAGGCTGAATTGATATAGACATAACTCTATACTAACTACCAAGTGACAAACACTACTGGCTTGAGCTGTAGAAACTGTTTCCTAAAAACTGCATAAATGATGGCGCGGGCCATCAAGTGGGTATGGCTTCGGAATGTACTGATCTAGATGCATGCCAAATTCAAACACGGTTTATATACATGTGTCTCAAACACCATGACCAAATAGTTTTCAAATTATTCCAGTCGGAAACCTCAAATTGTATGAACTTCTTTTACTAAATAATGCTTGACCTACAAAAGTAAAACACGCCAAATTAGAACTTTTATTTAATAAGTCCCTAAAACATTTTCAAATTTTTAATAATTTCAATGGTATTATTAAACGTTATATTAGCGATCTTAAACCAAAAGTTTCATGACATACAACTATTGTAAGAAACATATCTTTCGAACGACACATGTGAATCTAACCAAATTTATCCGTTGTATTTATTGATAAACAACATTTCCAAATTTTAAATACATTCTGCAGATGTTTTCAAAAGTAATTGATCGAAATCCTTAAAGGACACAGTACGATAAGGCCAATTATTGGCCCTTAATGTTGGCACATATTTTAATGTGTTGCAAGTGCAGTAATACATGGATACAATCAAGAAATTATTCGAATATATCTTTGATTGAACTGTGTAAGTGTCAGTCATTGTGAGATAACAGTCCAAGGTGCTACTATTTTCTAGATTTCCTTAATTAGGTGCGAAAAATGACATTTTCAATAGCTTTCAATAAATAAACTATACAGCAAATCCGTGTTCTGTCATGATTATCCATATATTGAGTATAATTTAAAAATGCATAACACATATTAATATAAAGACTAAACAAATACCTTTGTGCTTTATACTTTCAGGGACCAAAACTGCCTTAAAGAGGTTCAGATCGATAGAATTTTTTCGGTAACTAGTTTTAACAATTGATGAAGTCATGGGAAATATGGTATTTGATTGTGATCAATTATTCATTCAAATCATGTTGTTTCAGTTATCTTATTAAAATTTCAATTTTAAGGATAATTTAAGTCTTAGTGTATTTTCTATTGAAAAACCCAGACAATCGGATATTTCAATAAATCACATCTCTTGAACGAAAAAAACGACATTCACAAAATTAAACATGGCCTGTATTTATTGGTCTTATGCAACTTATCCAAATTTGAAATTTGTTATTTATACTTACATGGAAAAATGTGTCCAAAATACAAAATTACAAAAAAGAAATATGTAAAATTTAGGTATGCTATATGTACATTTCAAGGAGTAACCTCTCATCAGTAGCTTTAGAACCGAAAAATATGAAGTCAAAGATTCAAATATAGCAAAAGAAGCACTCAAATCCAAACAATTCGAAATGGGAAGCCAAATCCGACGGCAGGGACCACTACTACATTGGTAATTTTGTGTTTTGTCATTTGTGAAATTACTATTTCGTACCGGTCAAACAGATCATGATGTCGACCGAAAAATTTCCGGAGTGATGACTCTAATAACTGCCTGAGAAACCATTGGATCAATAGCTTTCTTGTCAGCTGCAACCCTCTGTCGTCAAAAATGTCTGTAGCTGAGCGGTTTTGTGAAACGAGAGAACAATTCTAGTAAGATAATCTAATTCTTTTCACTTTCAAACTGAAACACAAATAAATGACAAAGTACTAATTAATTCAAGTTCCTATTACAAAATCAGTTTGCCTGCTCAGTGTTTAAAACAATCACAAAAATCACAAGAAGTTACTAAACAGTTAAACAGTTAACCAATCAAGTTATAAATTAATGCCGAAAATAGATCGGAACCACCAGGATTTAAAAATAACTTGACCTAGATACAGGTAGATCATCGCTTGTGACAAATGATTACCTGAATATAGGTTTCCACAATTAAAATCCAACGGTAAATAAGTTAAACTTTAACAATTAATCTCAAATTTTAAGTCCCAATTTCAAAAATGGACAGAGAGAACGGAAAAACGTCCGAACCCTCGGGAAGTCAAATTTTGCTTACTAGTCTTTGTTTACCAACAGAAGTAAAATGTCACGTCTTGCCCTAGTTTCCGCATATACACAAAGTTTAGCGGAATTTCTTGAACTTTAAACACAAAACACTACATAAATTATGAGCAGGCAAATAGTGTTTCATATCCATAAACATTCTTTATTAACACACTGCAAAAATAAGTATAAATGAGCACACGTAGTTTTGCAATAACAGTTTCCAGTTAAAAATAGCAACTTCCGGTCCACAAAATGGAAATCTACCTTTTGCCGCCGAAAATGTCAAAACAACAAGTTGCGATAGAAAACATTGCTTTTACTCTTCAAAGTTCAAATAAGGGTAATAAAACTGTTTCCCAATTATCTGAAAACACTCATAACAACTCAGGAACTAAATTGAGTATCTAAATAAAGCTGTACAATCTTTTCATACGAAGTAAAAAAAAAATTCACAACAACAGGGTAGCTGTGTGTACATTTTTTTATAACAGCAAAGTTTAAATCTTTGGAAATTTTAATAAAATTAGATCAGTAAAAAGCTGCTGGAGTATTTTTTATAAATGAGGCCACTCCAATTAAGTTAATACTTCTTTGGATTTGCTTGCTCCTCATATTATGGGTTCAATATTTCAAAAAAACTTTACTCTCTGAATTTTTTTTCACTTTAAGAAATTTTCATTGTAATTCTGTAATATAAAAATTTTAATTTATTTGCTCTCTCCTAAAAAAATACAAAAATAAAGGAAAAAAAACTTAAAATTGTTGTGTTTGCATCAGTTTTGGATGTTTCACTCCATATATTATGCCATTGCAAGAAAAAAGTCATTAAAAAAATTTTTGCTTGCTAATGTCTGTTTTTATCACTAAAAATCCAAAGAACTAGAAATAAATTTGGAGTGTCCTAACTAGTTTTTGTGAAAAAGATATTTCTTGGTTCGTGCAGTAAGATTAAACATTGCGTAGTTAGTGGAGCTTTGCTGGAAGTTTTTTATAGTATTTCTTTTTTTAGTTTCAAATTGGCAACCTTAGTTGTTGTTTTCATGTATTCTGTAGGTTTTTTTTTGTTTTAATAAATTGATACCACCACCAGATACACAAATTAAATTAACAAACTCCCAAGTAATTGCTGGGTATATATTTACTGGCAGGTTTCAGTGCATGATTGGCTTTAATAGCTTTAAAAAATCAATGATTTTGATTATTGTCAAATTGTGTAGAAAAAGTGGAAAATTGTTATTGGTACTTGGGTTGCTGTCCTTTCAGCATTTATTTCACATCTTTAATTATGATTTTGGTAGATTACCAAAGCATACAAAGAATCTGTAGCTGAGAAGGATGTTATGGTTGTAAAATATGCACAGGCTGAGAAAAATAATTTGGGTAGTTTAAAAACTATAGAGAGATTAGAATCTAAACTGAAAGATGCTGCTAAAGAAAAAGATGGGCTTCTTGGTAAAATTAAAGATCTGAAACTAGAAAAAACACGGCTTGGACATGAATTGGACTTGAAAGTAAGTAAACAAATTATTTTAAAAGCAATTCTACCAAATCAATACAAAAAAAACTACAACCATCTTGCTGTAACTCATAAGTTGAACTCTGACGATTATTGTTATATTGCCAAACATTGCCAATATAATTTATTTTATTCATATAGCTGTATAGAATGATATGAACTTAAGCCTTCAGTGATGTGTTACAACACAGCCTTGATATATATAAAGATTTTGAAGAATTGATAAAAATCCACAAAACTCCATGTTTACTGTTTACTTAATTACATAAAACATAAAAAGATTACAGAGACCACCATGACAGTTAAGGGTTTTTTACTTGTGACATGCATATATTATAAGTTGAAATGAGTTTGTAAGTACTCAATGCATATATATAAGTTGAAATGAGTTTGTAAGTATTCAACACCCACCCTCTCTTTTCCCTTTAATACTGTGATTAAAGAAACAGAGAACAGTAAACATACATCCTTAATTTATGCATATTTGAAAATGTAAATGTTTAGTTGTATGTTATAAAAAATATACAAAACCAGAATTGTTTCCTTATAATAAACCCCCCTGTGATTACAGACATCAGAGTCCCAAACTACAAAGAAAGAGTCTGAGAAGTTACGTGAGCAGGTATCTTCAGCAGATGTTAGAATAAAATGGGCGCAAAATAAACTGAAGGCTGAATTAGATGCACACAAGGCAAGTTAATTTTGAACATGTATGACATTGAAATCAAATGCATGCTGAAATCTAATATTCATTTAAAAATGAATTCATGTTGAATGTTTTGTTTTATGCCAAATTCACACCAAATGTGAGTTTATTGACATTAAAATGCACATTGAGAGAATGTTTAACATTTCAATGTTTTCAATGCACATTGGACTAGCTAGGATGTATGTGTGTGTGTCTTTGGAGAAATGGATTTGAATGCTATTTCAATTCCCATTAAATGTTCATCTGAATGAGGCATCAGATTTCATTGATTAGAATATGAGTAAAGATTTAAAAAATCTCATTAAGTTGGGTTAATTGTGTTCATAAAATTTGGTTTAATTATGGTGGTGTTGTTCATGGGTACAGGTAGCATAGAACTAAAAAGTTACATTTGAAATATTTCAAAGATTTAGCCAGTCCATCTGATTATTTATGAGTTGAATTGACCAATTTATCAAATAACTTCTAGAGTGACATTGGTAGAGATTCATTATAGTAGATCCTTATAAGTGAAGGAGAGTGATATAGATTAAATAGGGTAGTTCCTGATAGAAGAACGACTGTGGTATTGATTTAATAGAGCAGTTTCTAAAAGGTTTACATATTTTAGGAGACTAAATCTAACCTTGAGAAGACAACACAGAGACTAAAAGAAGCCAAAGAAGAAACAGAACAGATACGACGGAACTGTCAGGAAATCATTAAGACATACCAAGTAAATGTTTCATTATTTATTCAGGTATTAGGCATATACACCTATAATCAACAAAAATGCATAGCTGCATTAATAATATTTCAATTGTTGTAATATCTAATTATTCCTTTGGATTAAAAAAAAATTGAATTAATTACTTGATATTTTATGGGATTGACCAAAAAGTCTACACTTTTCTTTTCTTGACTATTCATTGCATAGATCATATTTGGTTGGTAAAGTTCCATAGATACCCAGAATGTTGTTGGTCAGTATTTGTTAAGTATCTTTATGGAAATTCAATCAATTGTAATTTTAATAAACCTTTATTAAACCCAATTTTAATTTACAGTTAGAGTAGAACCCATTTCATTTTAATAATGATAAAAGTTCACAATGTAATTTCATTAGTGAACAGGCATCAAATCATGAATGCAGGGATCTTAATTTTGGTTATTTTTAGGAGCTCTAAAATTCTTGCTAAACCTTTTAATTAAGTATTAAGAATATCAAGATAACTGTGTGTACCTTTGAAGATTGATTTAATGTCATTTAAATATGTTAAATTAAAATTTTAGTTATTTGTAATCTTATGTTTTGTAGGAATCAGAAGAAATTAAGTCAAACAGTCTTGATCAACAATTGAAGAAGAAAGAAACAGAACTTTTACTTCATCAAACTGAAAACAAGGACAAAGAAGAGGTAATCTTTATATGACAGCAGAAAATCAACATCACTAAGTCAAAGACAAGATTGTAGTGAATATATATGTAAATTTTGGAAAATTCTGGTTCCTAGATAAAGTTCTTGTGCAACTTGGCTATAACAATACCTCACATTGATAGGGACATTTTTTTTAGAAATATTGATTGATTTCTGTTTTTTTTAGAAATATTGATTGATTTCTGTTTTTTTTTCTTGATATATAAGTATGGGAGGTAATAAATTGCTGCTGAGTCAAAACAAGGGTATTCATGTATTATGAAAAATAACAACATATAATTTTCCATCCAGGTCTTTATCAGCTGGCTTCATTAGTCAAGAGGCATATACTAGTTGATTATTGCCCATGCAAAATGACATGTTTTGGTTACAGATATGTGGTAAACATTTTGACCCATTGAATTATGACTCAGAACAACTACATAATTACATTTTGAAAAACATTGATAAATATGATTTATGTTAACAGTTATACACAGCTGCTATGAAAGAATTAGAGCAATTGAAGATAAAACATCGTGAGACCCTGGCAGAACTCCATACCTACCAGGACAAAACACAGTGTTTGGAGGAGGAACACAAGAAGGAAGAAGAAACAATGAACAAATTCAAACACATGCTTCAGAAACAGAAAGCTGATAATAAAGATCTACAGGAAAAAATTGAAGAAATGGTTCAGTTACACGCAGATTTTAAAAGGTAGTTAAAGGCAACATATGTGGAGGATTTGACAAAATTCAATAGTTACACAACAGATTTAAATTATTTCATTAAATTAATGTATAGAAGTTGAAAGAAAGTAAAACATTCAGACTAGCTTAAATATAATTGAGGTAATTTTAAATTTGAATGGCCAAACAGATAAATGTTTATGAACAACAAGTCTTATTGAATGTCTGATAAATCAACCTGGAATAATTATATGGAATCCTAGTATCAAAATATTACAGTACAACCTTTAAAAAAATATATGTCTGTTTTGATAACATTTACTTAGAAAGCAGAAAATTGTATCGATGTAAATGTCATTTTTCTTTGCAGAGCTCAAAAAACAATAAAATCACTGGATGCAGAAGTTTCAGATCTGAAAATAAGTAACAAAGACTTAGTGATAGAAATGGAAGCTTGTAGAAAGAGAGAATCTGAGAAGTTAGAATTGACAGAAAAATTATCAGCCAAGAACGCAGAACTTCAATCCGAAAATTCATTTTTAAATGATAAGGTTTGTTAATATGATATATGTTAAAAGACATGATTAACTGGGATATTTTATTGTCTTGAGGACAAAGTTTGGGACTTTATTTTTATTGAATGAAGCAGTAATCAAAAATTCAATTTCCAAAAAATTTTCAGTCATCTTATGGGCCTTCGTAAACAGATTTAAATATTAAAAGAAATAGGAAAATTATAGGGGAAAAAGAATTTCTGAAAGAAAATCCATTTCAATTCTGTAACAGCCACATATGCAAGATATTTTAGTACACTTTTGTAGTCAGACCACAATGTTTTATAAATCCTGCCTAATATTTATTATAGGTGATGGCCTTATCTGTTGAGGTTCAAAATTTGAACATGGATGTCCAGTCAAAAGAAACAAACGTAGATGAACTGGTATGTTAAGATGTATCTTTCAGTTTGCAAACAAATGCTTCTAATTGTAAGCAGATAATCGATTACAATTAAATTACTTGTATGTGTTTTGCAGAAATAATAAGATAAAGGGTCAAATTGGCAGAAAAATGTAAATTTGTGTCATTTTGTGGGATATGTGAAAATTTTATTTTTCGTCAGATTTTGATGGGATTTTTTTTTCATTTGATTCGTCTCATTGAGAGTTTTCAGCAGTATGTCAACAGATTTTCTGTATTTCTAATCATTTTTAGCTTAAAGTAATCAAAGTGGGGAAAAATTCATTTTTGTATAATATGGAAATTTTTTCTTTTACATCTGATTTTGATGGGTTTTTTTTTCAAATCATTCCTTATGAAAAAATGCAACCAAAAAATAACACTATTTTGAGGATAATGCGGGTCAAAATGATCACTTATATTGTTATATTATGGCATGTCCAGCACTTTACTGTGTCCAGCACAATACTCTGTCAAACACATTATTGTGTCCAGCAAAATACTGTGTCCACACTTACCCAAAGGATCTTTTGTTCACCTTTCACATTTCAACGTGCTGCGGTTGAATCATGCTGATCATACAGAAAAGACAGCCTGAACTTCAACAATAAGCTTTTTATGTGAAAAATCACAATGCTACACACTGATATGAAAATTTAAAAATTTATGATAATGCAACAAGTGGTTTTACTGTTACTTAGGCCAGCAGGTTAGCAGAGGAAACAAAGAAAAGTCAACACGAAATTCACCAACTAACAGAAAAACTGAATGAAAAATCCAAAAAAGGTAAAGTTTATTTGTTCAATCAACTTATCTGAAAGGTCCAACTTTCCATTCAAAATGGCTATGAATTGGACAATGAACCACTTAGCTATTTGGAACCAAATATTGGGTGAATGCACCATGGGTTGTATGCTACATTAGTGATCTTGTCTGCAAACAAAGATTTCTACCATTGCTAAACATTTTTTGACATATGATCTTATTGGAAATTTGCTTAAAATTTGTCTGCTGAAACTACATTGATGTTTTTACCAAACTTCATTGAAGTTGGTTTGTGGACAGTGTCATTTTATATATTGTAAACATGATTATGTTTTTAATGACTTGGGGCCTGTTCACAAATTTCCGGAATAATTCGGGTAAATGTGGATTAAGTCACATTGTGTTCAGACTCGGTTTTAATTTCATTGGATTAAATTAATCCGCATTAAGTTTTTCGGATCAAGTTAATCTGAATTAAATTGTAGTGTGAACACAAAAAGTGGATTAAATCTGACATCATAATTAGTTACGTTACTTATGGTCTTTAATTTCTACATTTTGATTTTAATCCAGATTTGCTTAAGCTACAAACCCAGTGCTTGTGTGAACACAACAAGTTAACTGTATACTGGCATAAGTTGATTGAAGTAAATTAAGTGTAGTGTGAACAGGCCCTTAAACAGGGGTTTAAAAAGAAGATTAAGTTGAAAACATGATGATGTTTATTAATGACTAAAACGGAAGTATAAAAGGAAGTTGTAAAAATCAAGAAGACTTTTTGCAGATAAGGTATTTTTACTATGATAAAGCAGAATGAAGTTATATTATAAAAAAATATAAAGAAATAAAAAAAGAAAAAAGACCATAAGCTATTTCTTTTTTGAATTATAGTTGATGAATTATCAACAAAGATTGGTGATGAAAAAGATGAGATAAAAACATTGAAGAGAAAACACCAGAACAGTATAAAGGTAAATATACAATTACTGTCTTTTATTGTGGTAAGTTTGCAAAAAGGTAAGGTCAATATCATATATTTCAAAGTTAGTACCACTGCCGTTTGGGCTTAGTAAATATCCTGTTTTCTTTTAAAAGTCAATAAAACTGTATATTTACCACACCAACAGACAGTTATTGTTTTATTGTATGGTCTACTGTAAAGAAGACACAGACAGGAACTGTACATTTTTCTTTAAGTCAAATTAGAGAAAATGGGGCTTTTTCTATCTTGACATTTTGGTCTACTTAGGGCCCCATTCCCTATAAATTTGTCTGGTTCAAAGAACAAAAGAATGTGTACTTAATGAAATGTAAACACATGTTGAAAGTTCATCAGTTACACATGAGCACTTGGAGGCAAAAACATATGGAATTTTTTGTCATTGAACAAACTGTTAAATGCAGAATCACAAGCTGATTTTACCTGAAATATCAGCCTTGTTCAACCAAAACATTGATTGAGACTGGACAAAAATGCTCTCAGACCACTTGGACCAAGACTGTTTGCCTATGCTGAAGATAGAAAAACTATTTCTCTTTTTTGCTTATTATTAATTTTTGGGTTTTTTTTTTTTATCAAGTTGAACATCTATAGCTCAAACTCGGATGGCTTGAAACTGTGTCAAAGTATTGACAATTTTCCCTTTTATTCTATAGTAAATCTCAGTAGCTGGAAGGTTCGAACTAATAGTTTGATCCCCTGAATAATAAAATCATTCAATTTGCTATTTCAAACTTGAACTTCATATTGGTGCCTGTGTCACAGCTTTCAATACCTTTCCTGGAAAATAAAAGATGTGAAACATATTTTTGGTGTTTGACTGGTAACATCTACCTCACTTCATGGAATGAAGGTATTTTCATTTTTAATCTCAATAAAATTTTGCAGAAAGGTTGTATCTTGGTTAGTCTTAACAGAAACTATTTTTGCTTTTTTTTTTTTATTCCTTTCAATGGAAAATAAATGTAGAGCAAATTAAAGTCTCTTTTGGACTCACAGTGTAAAAAGGAGATAACTTTCTGGGCAGGGTTTTAACAAAAAGTCGAGATTTTTGCACATAGAGTAAAATATAACTTTAAATGTAGTTGCCAAATTTCTTTTTCATCTCAATGCAACAATTAATTCAAGTAAACGATAAATATCATTTTTGAAAATTAAGTACTTTAGCTGGCCTAACAGTTTTAATGTGCCTGAAAAGTATCTGGTGAGGGCAGTACTTTGATTTTGATGTTTTATTTGAGGCCAAAATTAAAATTAAGTTTGTTTCCCCACGAACCGACCGACTCATGAAAAACCCGCCGACTCAAAAAATTTTTTTGAGTTCTGAGCGCAAGTTTTTTTTTTCCCGCCAAATTTTGGTCTCCGGTTACGACCGGATCTGTTTCCGGTTTTGGACCGTGGTTTAGAACATCGCTATTTTCGGAAGTCTTCCGATCTCATCTGTCAAAATAATGATAAAGACTAGTATGCGAGTGGATAGTT
This sequence comes from Geukensia granosissima, assembly GCA_032357055.1. Taxonomy (NCBI): domain Eukaryota; kingdom Metazoa; phylum Mollusca; class Bivalvia; order Mytilida; family Mytilidae; genus Geukensia; species Geukensia granosissima. The sequence continues at coordinate 300 of JAULBM010321804.1, read as the reverse complement.
TATGCTTCACTAAACACGTGTCAAAGACAGAATCACTGTGTCCTAACGCGAACGGTAACGGTTGTTTGGTACGATTTCGGGTTGACCTCCTTTCAATGGGAGGCGAGGAACTGACAGGACAGTTAGGCACTTCAATGCATTATTTTGTTGTCTATAACACATTTGATCAACCCGTCTTTGTATGTCTGCTTCCTTTATATATTTTACTGTCATACTTCACCATCTTTTCTGTGAATTGAAGCAATGATTTGCAGAAAACAGCGTATAATCGGCCTTGAGAACCCGACGGCTCCATATATT
>JAULBM010321793.1:0-13498 GCA_032357055.1 Geukensia granosissima | reverse complement strand
CAGCACATTATTGTGTCCACACTTACCCAAAGGGTCTTTTGTTCACCTTTCACATTTCAACGTGCTGCGGTCGTATCCTGCTGCGCTTGCGAAGCACCCCTGTTTTTGTATAGTACGGGCTTAATATAAACGGAAATAAGTGTAACTGCATGTTAATTAATAGTTTAAGAACTACCATTCGACGCTTGTCTTTAGCACAGTAAAGTTTATTCATCCTTCTACCCACCCCATATTACATTTAATGGTTTAAGAATTAAAACGAAAATTAATTGTTACTATATTAAAACTGTATTGTACTAATTAGTTCAATATATTATCTGACAAAAGATGTAGATTGTGTATTTTGTGTTAGATGCATCGGCTAGAGACGGGCAGCTATATTTGATGAACATTTGTTTATTTGTAGAATAAAGAGTTGATCCCAATGTTTGTGTTTCCTTTATAAATGATTAATGTTCGTTTGAGCATACAAATTAGGAAATAAGCAGTAGGAACAACTGCTCGGTACAATACAGTGATGTTTTGTCGTCAGAAATCTCACTCTGAACTTATTGTCAGTAACTTTTAGCATTCATTAGAGATGTATCTTCTTTTTGCGTGTATTTTTGTTAAGTATTTTTTCCCTGTAATTAAGGTCCTCTCTATTTGATGATTTTCTGTTTGGTTTTTATATTCGTCGGTTAATGTTTTTGCCATCTTTGATTTTTTACTACTCGATGAAGGATGGTTAGGTACCCACTAAATTAGTTTAACCATACCACATACTCATGTAAGTGTTCCAAGTCAGGAATTTTGGTCATAGGTTTGTCTTTGTGTTAAATGATTTGTTTAAAAGATGATATACATTTTTTGATAATATGTAAATAAGAGAAATATTATTTTCCGCTTACATGATTTTTTATTTGGAGCAATTAATTTACTGTCAGGTGCTCACTTTGGAAATCGCCTTTCTACAATTTTGAAGATTTTAAAATAGGGTATAGGTGGCATATTTTTTACTGAAAACGTATATAGGTATGGCGTTATTTTTAGTGCAAAATATTTTCTTATTCCTTAAATTTTGTTTACTATTTGTGAAAAAGTTATTTGAATGGGAAAATTTCTATTATAGTAAATTTTTGGTGCATTAAAAATAAAATTTTCTTAAGAATGATTGTATAACTATATATTTGGTGTTTAACTGTGAATTATATTTATCTGATCATAAAACAACCAAACATTTGAACTTGTAACCTGAAATGGGCTATTAATAGTTAATTTAAGAAAACCCGCAAAAATGAGTTATCTCCCTTCTCCATACAAAATCCCATAGACAATGCAATTTACCCAGATTTGAAGAAACAATTGAATAAATTTGCAGAACTATTGATAATTTATCAACGACTAAATGAGACTGATAGTTTTATTAAACATGGGACAATCTAAAACAGATTGAAATATGATAAAATTGGAAAAAGCCGATTTCTGAAGTGAACTGCGCCGACAGTAGGTCCTATGTAAAAACAAGTCTTACTATGAAAGTCATATTGATAAGCGAGTAGCGATGCCAGACATAATTTTGGTAGAGGACCACGTGCACCAAAGGGCCATTCTGCCAAAGTTTGGTTGCAATTGGCTTAGCAGTTTCAGACAAGAATAATTTTGAAATTCTTCACCACCCCAACCCGCTTAAGGACTATAATATCGTCAAAACTGTCTCATTGGGCTTGCAGAAGATTAACATATGAAATGTTGATGTACAATGGACGCCAAGTGAGGACAAATAGTGGTGTGACATGTGGCCTTTCAGGTCAAGTACATGTAAGTTAAAAAAAATATTGTCTTATTGAAGCTTAGGGTAATTTTGACAAAGAAAGCCGAGATTCTCCAAATATAGAGGTACCTGTACTTATGGTAATTTCTTTAGAAATAGAAAGTTTAGCATGTTTAGAGTGATATTGTAGGATTTAATTGTGTCCGCCGTGAAATATTGTCCACTAACACATAATTGTTCCCTATGATAAAGTCCGAACACGGAATAAAATAAATTGATGACAGTGAAATATTGTCCTCTTGGTTTTTCCTCAGAAATATATAAAAGGAAGGACACTTTTTCACGGGACACTTTTTTGGCTTACAAATTATTATCAAGGTAAAATATTGTTCCATTTGGCCAAGAAATTTAAGTGGAGATGAATCTGAAACAAGAATCGCCCATTTTGTTCGATCAGGACAAAATGGGCAAACTTTTTAAAAGACCTTGTATAGATGCTTCATGCAAAATATTGTTCTGTTTGGCTACGGAGTTTCAGAAGAAATGATATTTTTATGTTTCAGCCAATCCAATCAGAAACTAGAATTGCCCATGGCAGCCATGTTATTTGCTTGATCAGGACAAAATGAGCAATCTTTGTAAAGGACCTTTCATAGATCATCATGAAAAATATTGTTCCGTTTGGCAAGTGGTTTCAGAGGAGATGAATTTTTTTTATGTTTCAGGCAATCAGAAATAGGAATTGCCCTTGTCGGCCATGTTTTTTTTTTGTCCAATTGGGACAAACTGGACAATCTTTGTAAAGGACCTTCCATAGCTGCTTTCTGTTGAGTTTGGTTCCATTTAGCATCAGCTTTTTCAGAGGAGATGATTTTTTTATGTTTCAGACAATCAGAAACAAGAATTGAACATGGCAGCCATGTTTGTTTACGGATCTGGAGGAAATGAGCAATCTTTATAAAGGACTTTATATAGATGCTTCCTGTCAAATTTTGTTAAATTTTATTTAAGCAGTTTCAAAGGAGTAGAGTAAAAGTTTACAAATGGATGATGAACAGACAGATGCCAAGTGATCAGAGATACTTGTAGCAATCTTTGTTGGTGAGTCCCAGCAGATTTTTATGAGTCCCAAATTATTTGGTGGGTCCAAATGGACCAGTTATTAATGGTACTACTGTTTTCAAGCATCTTAAAAGAACATGTTATTTCCTCTTCCATGTAAATGGTTTACAAAACTTGAAATTGTATGTTGTATAGATGCATAATATAAGTGTGATGACAAAGATCACATGGCCTTTGGCCAGGTGAGCTAAAAGGTAAATCAAAAGTATTGAACATGTTGAATTTCATTTTCAAAAAACCTACATAAATAATGAAATCATTTACTTTATCAATTGTTTTACACATTATTTCTTTATCATGCATATTGTAGCATAATTTTGATAGGAAATCTGAGAGATCAATGGAACAATATTTCTGGATGAGGAGTAAATCTGATCAACTTGGCATTTTTATATAATTGTTTAAACAGTCAATAACACTACCATATAAATGGAAATGTTTTCAAAATTTGCATATAGTTTTAAAATTAAAAATTTAGAAAATTCCAATTATAATTTTGAGACAAATTCTAACCAACCAATTAAGTTTTTTGAACAGCGGTTCAACAAAATTTAATATATATTTGCAAAAACGTTGAATTCTATTGTTTAAGGTAGGAAATTTCATTTTGTTGCTAGTAAACATCTGAACATAGAAAATTTATGAGACTTGGGGATTATATTGAAATCTTCAATATCTTTCATTTCCATGCTCAGATTTTTCCCCAGACAAATATTAAGAGTTTTAAAGCTAATTGACCTTTCATGACCTCATTCCAAACATGTATATGGAGGTATTCCTGACTGTTAAAAGAAATACCAGAAAGACATGACAAGCATCCTACATACATTTATAACAAATTTAATGTACAACAAATTTTCAAAGACCAAATTTAACTGCACAATTAACATGGTCATGACATGAACATGATAACACTTTGCAATTATAGATATACACTAACACTCTATGTCAGAGTTTGTTGGAACTGGTAAAAATGTTATAGAAAAAAACTTTCTGTCGTATTCTTATAAAATAGTTTTTATTTTGTAGATTGAAAAAAGTGCAAGTAAGCTGCAATAATACTCTTTAGCTTTTACGATGTATTTTAAGTTGCACCGAGTTTTTAATTATCTACGGGAATAATTAAGTAATTAAACTATGATTAGATTACATCCAAAAATGGCTTGAGGTAAACTCGAATGGAAATGTAAAATAATTCTTCTTATATGAATCGCAAGAGAATGTCTGAACAAAAGTAATGTGCACATTTTTTTAAATTACTTCATCTAGGTCAAACTTAAGCGCTCCCGCCCAAAACAATGATGGCCAACCATCAATGTTAAATCTCCATAGAGAATTTCAGGGGTAGATAATAGTTTGTAAAACGTAATTTAATGGCACTTGACATAAACTGTTAACTGTGGAATAATTCTTTCTTTTGATTGAATATAAATACAAAGGTAGAAACGCACAAATTATTTTATAAAGCTCGAAAATTACACTCCAGATAAGCCTGACATAGAGTATAGTGTAAAAGATTGTGTTGGATTTGTTTATTATTTTAGTCCTGAACTTTTATCATGTTTATGGTTTAAAAATGCAAAGAAATTTCAATTTCTGAATTTTTTGGTACAAAACACATTTTGGAAGAGGTAAACATCTGCAACAATTAGTTGTTTAAAGACTTGGAATAAATTTTGGCATGTTTTATGATTATGAAAAACTATATAAGCTGTCTTATGGTTAAACATATTAAGTAAATATATGCAGAACATTATATTTTTCAGACATGTCAGATGTTCATGATGTTTGAAATGTATACAGTTTGAAATTTCAATACATTTTCAAGATTAAGTCTTTTTTTTCTGTTCAAAATATGAATGTACAGTACTATGCCAAATACCCTTTATCATGTACACAATCTGATTGAAATCAGAGATTTGTTAGGCTAATAATGACTATGCATTATGCCACTTTGAAACAGTATAAAGTCAATCAAAGCCAAAGCAATCAGCTAATTTTAGTCAAATTGTCTGTACAATGTATATACATGTACAACATGTTAGTGACATGTGTGTGTGTATGTTGATGATGTAAAATTACATTTAAAAGAATAATGCTCCTGTAATTTTGATCAATTTTGAAACTCAAAATTATATAAAGTTCTTGTTATTATTAATAGTTTTTCTCTCAAGTCTCTAGCAGTCAAGGGTGTCTGGCAGGTACAAGTAAGTATTTATTTCAGGAAGTAAATTTTTTTTTTTTGAACATTTACTAATGCAGGTCAAATTATTAACATGATTAATTATTTTTTGTGTTACATATGTAAATGTTTTTTTACAAATTACAAAGGTCATGAAGGTTAATTTTTCATTAAGTTCTCTTTAAATTTTTGCTAAAATGTAAATAACAACCAAACATTCTGTACATGTATTTATTATACATGTATATAATTTTATGTTTAATAATACTGATATTTTGATTCTAAAGGTACTAATCATTAAACATGCTGAAGGTATTATGCTCTGATTGATGTACATGTATATGACAATAATAATTTATCATACATGTATATAATTTCATGTTTAATAATACTAATATTTTGATTCTAAAGGTACTAATCATCAAACATGCTGAAGGTATTATGCTCTGATTGATAAAACACCCATACACATTGACAGTTCTTATTACACTTGTTACAATGTACATCCTAGAGCTTTAATAAAAAAAAAATTAACAGCCCAGAGAAAAATCGAATGTGAACATGGTGAATGCCATGACAGTTCAAAGATAGCGAATTTTAATTAATTTATATGAATAAATTTACTTCTTGAAGTAAATTATTTCAGAGGAGGAAAGGGGACATAAGGAGATAATTTTTATGCAATAAAAGTTAAAAATATTATTTACTTGTACAAATTGGACCAATGACTCTGGTTTCTGAAATAATGATACAAAATAAATAAATTTACACAGTGTTACATGTACATGTTCATGTACAATATACAGGCTAGGTTTAATTTACAAAAGTTATAATAATAATTGAAGGAGTGACCTCTACTGGGATGCATTAAAACCAACAGACACATGTAATGTAGGAAGATTGAAGACCAAGATTCAAACATAGTAAAAAAAATACTCATATCAAGACAAACTAAAATAGACAGCCAACAGGACCAAACATCACTATTATCATGATTATCAGATTACAGCTTTTAATGTTTTGACAATGTTGACCAACAAAATCATTTGCATGATACATTTGCTTCTTGGAAATTGTTAACATGTAGATCAGAAAACTATTTAGAGATAAGCAAAGATCCAAGTAATCAGCAAACCAATGATTATTAGTGAATATTTCATAACTTCACGTACTGGACTACAAGTCTAGAACTGGCTTCAGAAAAAAAAAGTTTAAAATAAATTTTACAGGATATTCAAATGATTATCTTACATGCAACTCTTAGCACACTGTCATGACTGTTGTAAATTTTATGTAAATGTTTATGTACATGTGAATTTAGCTAACATTCTTCCCCTCCCTTTTCCAAATAATAACCATTCCGTGTTCATCACAAGATGCCAAAAGACTTTCATCACAGTTAAAACAAACATCTAAAACAGGAGCTGAATGTCCTAATAGCTTATTTACACAAGGTTTAGTTTCTCTACACACATCAAAGAAATAAACACACATGTCCTCACTTCCAGAAATGACACAGGCACCTTGCCTAAAAGACATTAGAGGGCAAAATGTACTTTTTATGTAGGATTTCTTCTGTTTAACTGGAAACGTTTTCTTAAGTTGTAAGCCCCCATCTTCAGTTACAATTTTAAAAAGACACAAAGCATTCATGCAGCAGTTCACTAATAAAGATGGATCCCTTGCTTCTCGACTGATCCATGACCTTGCAGAAATGCTAGTCACAGGTAAGCCTTCACAAACCGTTATTCTTCTAGTTTTTGTTAATTTTCCACTTGCCACATCAACAGTAAATGAATGAATTGCACCTTTGTCATCTCCTGTCCAAAGGATATGTCCGGTACTATCAAAAGAGAGCGCCAAAACTTTCCCAGTCACTTTACTTGAACCACCTTTATAACCCTTTCCTGTTGATATATTTAAAACTTGAACAAAACATTTACTATTTCCAGTGACAAACATGTTATTGTTTAATGGATGGAATGCACAAGACATTAGTTCAGCAGCCATACTGTCTTCTATAACTCTCATGCACTTTCCTGCAGCAATGTCCCAAACTCTTGCAGTGGCATCTATGGAAACTGACAGAATAACATCATTTGATAATGAGAATACAAAATCTGTAACACCTGCAGAATGACCTTTCAAAATACAAATGACTGTTGCAGGATCTGGAATCACTTGGCATATTGATAAAGTTCCATCCATTGAAGAACAAGCTAATCTAGTTTTGTCATCGTTGCCAAACTTTACATTTGTAACTGCTTTTGTGTGTTGGTCAAATATATGATGCATTCCTGCAAATGCATAATTTTCTGATACTGATTTGCCGCCTGCCATTGCTCGACTAGCCTCTGCTTCATTTGTCGGTACAACTTCTATACTGTCAAACACTCGTTTCATTGGGCCCTCAAATATATGTTTCAATGATCCGCTACTTAAATTTCTTCTGTGATACTTTTTACTGTCATTGAGCGACAACTTTTCAAAACTTGGAATATCTAAAGAACTCTTATTCCCACTTCTTGCACTAAACGATCTGCTTCTTATGCTTCCCCCATCAGAAAAGGCAGGACTTCCATATCGTGCATTCAACAGCTGTGCTCTTGTGTGTAGGTAGTCCTTCCTTACAGAAGGGTCCTTTCCTGACTTGGCACACTCTCTTAATAACTGGCTTCTCCTTCTTATGTACAGTGTTCGGAATTGGGGGTTGTTCGGGGTTCTATAAGCATTAAATTTTGCATCTAAAGCCAACACCTGTTGCCACACAGCTGACATGTTGACATTTCTATTTCCTGTTATTGTTCGGAATAAGAAAAATCAAGATGAGTTCCGACTACACAATATGACTTTTCTTATACGCATTTTGATTAGACAAATTCAGTGTCTCATCCAATGAAAATTGTCGTCTTTTTTCCTTTTTTGTTGCGGATTGCCCAACTTCCCGCAAAGACTTCTGTCAAAATCGCACATGTTTTGCAGAGATAAAAGATAATAAATTGCACAGATTGACAATGAAGCTTGTCTACAGAAATATCGACAAATATGGGGCAGGGTAATACAATAATCTTACATAAGAAATGTCAAAAACTGTCTTACAAACATTACGAATGGGGAACGTGGCATAATTGACACCGGCATGACCGTCATAGTACTTCATAACGTCCATTTATTCTAAATTTCCAAATATACATCAAGTTAATAATGGAAGTTTATATTTCTCCTAATATTTTTTAACATGGGAAAAGTTTATGTGATAGTCATTGTTCCTCATAGTCATACAAAATTTATGTTGGTACTAATAATTATGAACCGCCTTGGTGTTGTAATGGTTAGAGTGCTAACGTCCAGTGCCGAAGGTCTTGGGTTTGATACCCAGTCGAGTCAAACCAAAGACATTAAGATTGGTATTTGCTGCATCTCCAAGACAAGACAAGAGACAAGAATATTTATTTAAAGTCGGGTTCATCTAAAACTACAACATAAGCTCTGTAGAGCTTTTGGCCAACATAAACTTATCACAAAACATTTATGAGTAAGGACAAAGACTGGTTGGTCCAGAGTCAGAATAATGTGTTCGGTAAAATGGCATGTCCTGTGCACTGTTGCTATTGTGAGCTAGCATGTTAAAAATCCTGCTCAGTGTGTCAGTCTAGTACAAAGCCGGGTTCTATGCATGGAATATTTGCCACTGGTTTTTGAGGATTATTCAATCAATTTTATAATTATGAACTCTTTTATGAATCTGTATTGCATTTCTTCTTGATCCATTTGTTTAATATTTTCTTGGTGATGCTTCTCAATGTCCTAAATACTCTTAATGCAAATGTAAACTTTTTCAATTTCTGTTAACTTTACCAGATAAAAAATACACATGATCTGTCTCACAAGTATGAATTCCAATTCTAGGCATTTATTTATCATATAAAAAATTCCTTGATTTTAGTCCCAGCAAGCCCCAATTCTTTTATTAAGTTGAAAATTTCCTTAAAGGAGTCTGGACACCTTATCAAAATTATTGTTTTTAAACAGAAATAATTAAAATAAAACAACCTGCTTGAACTGCGATGACACAAACCTGGCCGCACGTGTATAATCAAGAAATTTCATACTCAAAATATGATCGATTCCGGAGATAAGCGAAAACGCCCGACAATTAATAAGCTAGTAGCAGATCGAGGCGACTACGTCACACTTGCCAAAACAACGATATTCGGTGCAATTTTCAAAGTAAAACACGTCTTCTTTCAACTGAAAAAAAAAAAAACACTTTTCATTGTAAAGTTATATTGACAGCGACGAAGAACTGTCTACTATTCCTATTGACAATATCAAATCATTTCATTTCATTCTCAAGCAATTATTTATTTGGAGAATAAAAATATTCTTTGAGATCGCAAATGGGGCGTAATTTCTACATATTTCGAAAATTCCTTCTGAACATCTCCGAGACGAATATAGATTTCTAAGATATACATATTAATAAAGGCAACAGATTTGCTCCTGGCGAATTTTAGACTTGAAGTGTTAAACCGACAAAGTACCCAACGTATCATATTTGTCATAATTATAAACACGTGTTTGCCGGGTTGATCAAACTTGAAACTATAGTTTCAATATTAAGTTATATGGTCTACATATTACATGGATACGAAATAAATAATAACAACGTAGACCATACACCGGACTTAAAAACAGTGCTGTTTAGCAGGGGATACTCCAATGGAAAAAATATTAACGAGGTTTTTAAAAAGACGGGCAGCATTTTTCACGCAAAAGAAAAACGAATAATATGCAAAACCGCCGTTATTTATAAGTACAAAATATGATCCTTGTCTCAAAAACTTGTCAAAACACTTGAAGTTACTGAACAAAGATGAAGAATGCAAAGAAGTTGTTCAACCGAAACCGGTAATATATCGATCATATAAAAACAGAAATTAAGGAGATATCTTGACATGATCAAAATCCGGGTATCAGTCATAGATTTTATAAATCGAGTGGAATTGCCAACATTGTCAATTTGTGCCATCCCTTAAATTTTTTTCGATTTGTGCCTTTCCTTAAAATTTTAAAACAGCAGAAACAATAGTGTCGGGTACATCAAACAAATGAGGTTCGTAAATGATTGTTTTTTTTTTTCTTGTTTAAACAGCCTTTCAATCTAGGTATCCTAACAGAGTTAAAGTATCGGCTGGTTATCTACTATAAAAAAACTGTTGAGCAGTGAAATGCTTTCAGCATATACTTAGTTGTTTTAGGTTTAATGTTAGTTTGAAGAACCCACCCCCCAAAAAATGGCATTTTGTACAAATGAATAATCACATCAAAATTTATTGTTTCAGTTCTCAAAATCGTTTTTGAAATGAGAAATTTTGTTTATAATCCTACCATATACACAGGGAACCCATCTTTTGTTTATTGTGGGTATACTGAAGCAAATCATTCTGTGATCTTCTGTGCATGTCCAGAGGTGCAGGACGCGTAATAAAAATATACTAATTAGTATATTTTTTATTACGCGTCCTGCACCTGTGTGCATGTCTATCATAAATTAATAGATGTGGTCGACAAAGCCACCAAATTTAGAAAACGAAACCAAAAGATCTGGCGATTTTTCTCTCTGCAGAAGGCTAGACCTCCATTATACTTCCATGGCTAGACGTATAAATAAAGGATTAAATTATACCAAAGAGATAAAATAAATGCAACATGGAATTGAAAATAAATTGCATACCTAAATTTTCCATATTTATTTAATTGGTATATAATACATACAATCAGAGACAAATAATACAATAATAATATATAATACATTGTATTGTATGTCTCTGATACAATATACCAGGGACGTATATAGAGAACTATATACGTCCCTGAATATACATAGTATTAAAGTAGTTTAAACTTTACCGCTAAATTAACAAAATGTCCGCTATATATTGTCACCTGACCGTTTTATTTCCTCCTCATCAGTACACAATAAAATCTTGAGAAAGGGTAAGATATAGTACTTGCGAAGTATTCTTTTTATCAAGATTTATCAATTAGTTTAATGTTAATTTGGTATGTTTTCTGTGTCCGGCAAATGTCCAATTTACTTTTTAGGTCTTTTTAGCCCTCTTCTGGCCTTTCAGTCACTACATGCATAATGACAATTTAGGTGAAATATTTGTGCATATTGCCAGAGTACAGAACAACAAAAACATCCGGAATAAGTACTGTCTGCTAAGCGCCCAAGGGATTACAGTGAATTAGGTGTTGTTGTTATCTATATTTCACATCTATCAAAGGGGTTGGGGGGTCGTTAAGATTAGAATACAATTTTGTCATTTATTTACACTATTTACAAATTATTTCGTTACAAGTGAAGAGCCATTTGCTAGGTATTGCCACGAGACTGAATATTAAGAGGTTTGGCCACTTTCTGAATCCCAAGAATTCGATTCACTAGTATGTCAATTTTCTAAATGCAAATACTTTTAAAAATTTCACCAATAATGCTGAACCTGGCCTGTTGAAGAAAATTCTTAATGAACTTTCTTAAAAGAGTGTTTTTACTTGATTTGCAAATTTTATTTGATTTATTCCCAACATTTAACATGAAGGAAGCTCATACCCAAAATAAGATTTCTATGGCGTTTCTATGGAAGGACATGTGTCTGCTTACCGTTTAAGCGGTAAAACGATTTGGTTCTTGAAGTCATTCATAAAAATTTTGAAAAAAGAAAGAAAATAGCTTAAACTTCTCCCGAATTACAGCAAAGTTTGTTGCAATAATTTTTTTCAGTTCGAAGACTCTTAGCACGAAAGTTTGTTTTTTTATTCATTTTTAGATATGAGACATTTTAAATACTTCATTCTTAGAAATATCCTACAATAAAGACTTTGGTAATACATATAAAACAATTACAGAGGAAAGTGACCATACCCATTTCAATTCCTTGACTGTCTTCATAAACATGCATACATGTGTCAGAATTTTTCATCATTTTATTTTGACTCGGTAGTGCAAATGTTATATTATACATAGGTTAGGTTCGAATGTCATCCAATTTAGGAGAATTTTAATTGAAGAATTTAATTTGCAGCTGAAAAGGGTTAAATGTCAGCCATGGATATTTTAAGATTTGACCTTCTGTGTATGGAATAGTTTAATCAAGGACAACATGTCAAAATGAATGGGTCCAGGAGTGTACCCTCTACAGTTTAAAAGGTCGCGTTTCAGAATGACCTCAGGTCAATTTTAGGAAAACGAGACAGGTCACCAAAGGTTAGAACTTGTTTATCAAATTATTTGAATGTCGCCCTAATTTAAAATTATAGGACAGGTCGCAAGGTCTCCTTTCAAACCTTTACCTCTGAAACCGCATGGCAAAATAGATTAATTTTTGACATGGGACATGTATATCATTGAAAGGTCCATTATAAAGATGTCTTATTACGTCATGATTGGACAAAAATTTTAAACAGGACGATTGTTAACGTTGTTTCTGAAACTGCCTAACCAATGGAACAATATTCGACTTATAGAATCTATGCAAGACCCTTTCTAAAGTGAAACAACAATGGCTACTATTGGACGTATAATATTTGTTTTTTAACCTGGTTGAATGTCAGTGATACAGGCTCAGCCTTCTGAGTCTCTAGTTGATTATTGGTGAGAATGCTTTTTATTCTGACATTATTTCAGTAGGAATTGCGAATCATTTTAATGTGAACAATATGAAATTCAATATATAACTAGCTAAAGAGACAAAAATCGCTTCTCAAATAATTGCAATTTACTTGTACATTTGTTGTATTTCTACATTAATTAAAACATTACAATGATTTATTAATTTACAGTTAATTTGTTCTTGACAATAAATTTATATTGCTCAAATAATTAGCATGGGCTTAATTTCACATAATTTGGCATTAAATGATTTAAATGACTTGCAGTTGGAAAAAAAGAAAAATCCCCATATGGAGACCATGGTTCTTTACAGTAATGAAAGACAAAATCATACAATTTTGTTGGACTAAAAGACTGTGCTACATTGCATACATTGTTGCGATAATCACAAAATATTTCCAGATTTAACACTATTTTATCCTTGTTCAGCAACAGCACTTTATATAGGAACTTTTATCCGACTGGGACAGATCTAAAGTAACCATCCTTTTATTAAAATGTCAGGTAAACATGACGAAAAAGACAAATATAAAAGATTTACTTACTGGAACTGTGAGTAGATGATTGATTCTGTCCGAAATATCCATTTCACAGATGACATTGATATCTTCCGACTGTCATGATTACAAATCCGTTCCTATAACGGTTGTGACCAACATCGATTGTGACCACACACCGTCACCGGTTTTGACTACTGAGTAACACGACGGGTGCCACTAGTGGAGCAGGAGTTGCTTACCCTTTCGGAGCACCTGAACTCACC
>JAULBM010321782.1:0-13499 GCA_032357055.1 Geukensia granosissima | reverse complement strand
TTCATTTTCAGTAGGTTTTCAGTAAAATTATTTATTTTCACACTATCTCATGACAAAATATTTATTTCCACTAATGTTCAAGAAAAATCATTCATTTTCAAATTCCTCCAGCCCCCCCCCTCCCAGAAAATCAAATGGTCGTCCCCTTAGGCAATCTGATTGAACATTTTTTATTTAAAAAAGAAAAAAATATGCGCGCCCTGAAGAAAACGTTAACCGAATTAAGACATACATTTAAGAAACCCCAAATCACAGTTGCATTCATTTTCGTTATGTGATGATCTTTAAAAAAAATACAAGTGAACTTGAATCCAGTATTAAAAAAAGTGTGGGATACTAGTAGATCAGAAATTTTAAGTCTAGTAAAAGAGATATATCCAAATTTCTAGGCCTAATGGAACAAGATATATAAACGAAATTCTAAATAGAAAAAGAACCAAAGCCTCAGATTAATCATGTTAATAGCACTTCTAATATGTGGAGAACAATTAAATGTTCGAGTTGAGACGTAAATAACGACCCAAAAAAATAGTTTTTTTTTTATTTACCCCAGAGTTTTAACGTAATGGAGTTAAACGACTGTTGACGATAATTATTATCAAACAAAAACCCGCATGTACACATTTTGAATCATTTTTTTTTTAATTTTCATTGCAGATGGTGGGAAGACAAGAGAACGTGTGACCTAGAAGATATGAGCAGGAACGTACTCCAAGTTGAATTTGACGTTAAACATATGGCCGGGGTTTTCATTGTTTTAGCGTTTGGTTTGGCGTTCTCTGTCGCCTTCTTTTTATTTAAAAAATTCTATCTACTGGCAAAAAATCAAGATATTAAAAATCCTAAAAAGGGTTTGAACGAGACTGATGCAGGGTTAAAAAATGAAGAAACCAAAACGATGCTGGGAACTGACATGAATGATATAAAAATTTTCTAACTTTGTCGTGCGTGTATGTTTGTGCTTTAGTTTGTTATTGAATAGTAGCTGTTCTGGCACACATGTAACATTTACAAAGTGTTTGAGGTATCTGGATTTCTGTACAATGAAGACCTGAACAGCAGTTCAGTAAGGGATATTTGAAAAGGTAAATAAGCCCAAGAAGGTACATAATCCTCTGTGTGACTTATCTTTCCTAATTTTGGTTTCAGTCATGTGTGTATGAATTGAATAAATAATGAAAATTTATGTGAAAAAGGCTTTTGTTTCATTTCTGTATTGTACAATATACTGGAGATGTAATGAAATAAGTTGATTGCACTTGCATAACGATGTTTATATCGTTTACAGACAAATCGAATCAATAATTATAATATTCAGCTTAGCCTTTTCATTTTGTGAAATGAGGAAGCGATGGGCCAGACAAAAGGCATGTGCAAGACGGTATATATAAAACTAAAAACCAACATACAACAATGAACAATGCAAAACCGATTAAAACCGGAGGTACACTCAGGTTGTCCGGAAAGGTTAACAGTTTCAGTTTTTTATGGACACAAGCCATATTGAAACGGTCCGTCTTCATACTACATATTGGCAGACAAGATTGTGGTGTCGACCAAAAACTTTCTGGGATGATGACTTCAACCGTGAAGCAACATAATCATGTTTGAGCAGTTTTGTGTTAACAAATTTGCTTTGAATAAAAAATCTCTGTTTTGTACAGATGTTCTTGATCGAGGTGGGATGTTTATACGCCATACGCCGGGTGGTTGGAATATTACTTCCAAAGAACGGGAAGTTGAAGTCATCAAGTTTGTCATATACTTTTGTACGAAGCCTTCCTTTACGCATTAGGATACAGTTTTATGTATTTAATTAAAAGTAAACGCTCTTCTTTGACACGATGAACATATATATCTATACTTATTGATTTTATTTCAATCACAAATTGGTAATTTGAGAGTCTGTTGTTAATAAATTGGTCAAAAATTAGAACTGTTTTCGTAGACAACTGGTGTTAAAGGCTACCACTTTATCAAAGACTGCATCAAAGATACACACTACTTGTGTTAATAACCTCTCAGAATAACACATTTGAAAAAGTAACTACATATATAACGTTAATTATTATGTATGTAACTTCAAAAAGGGATGAAAATGATCTTATAATGTACATGCTTATTAAATTTTCCAGTCAATCATTTTTGTCTTTACCCGATCTGTTGACTATATTGGCTAAACAAAATTCCAAAGTAGTGCTATTGTCTACATCATCCACTTAGTCTTAAATTACAGATTCAATTAGGGAAGTATTTTTTTTTTTCATCTCTTTGATCTCTGCAAACTGACGATCATTACAGTCTGTTTTGCATAATTGTTTTGTAATTTTACAATGCTCATAAATCTGCTATCACTTTTGTAATGGGATATTTGTGATCAAATGATATTGCTCACGTGTTGCTTTTTTTATCACTTACACAGCCATATAGGGTGGGAAATCCTATCATAGTAAATATGACACTGCATTCAAAGTTGTCACTCACAGCTTGGATAGTGCAGATTCTTTATGATCCAAACCTTTTCTACAGTGTCTGTACACAACCTTGTAAAATACGCCGTTGTTACGTAGAGGTTCGTGTCATCAGATATACATTGTAATGTTCAATGGTGATACAAAATTTTGAAAGTTTGCTTGTCTCTCTCCCAGATGAATGTTTTTCCTACTTCCCCTGCCTACGGGTGTAATTCGATACTCTCGTGCCTGTTCCAAGTATCAGGATTATCTTAAGAGAGCATTGCTGTTGTTACATCCAATCAAGATTGAAGTTGTTTTTATTTTACCTTTTAGTTTGTTCAAAATTTGTCCTGTCTATTTTGACGATGCACTTTTGATCTTTCACATGGGTATTCCACACTAGACTTCATTTACTGAGATAAAATTTAAGATTATACCTCCCACCAGTAAGTAGTATATCTCTACATGGATTATGACATAAACAACAAGATTCTTGTTTCTGCGATAATTGAGTTCGTAAGTGTTATAACAGTGCATGATATACCCCCGGTGCTTTAAGGGGTGGGTCTCGGGAACATTAGACAGCTGGTTCATTGTGCTCAAACACTAGCTTGTTGTGTTTTATTTTACACAACTTTGAAAAACATGTATTGAAACAAAAAGGTCGATATATAGAAAAAGGGAGATGTGTATGATTGACTTTGATACAGTCATCCAAAACATCTACAAGTTGCTCTAACGCCTTCAATAATGGACACATATCCACACCCCACAACCAGCAAGCTGTAAAAGGCACCAAAAATAAAATATTATGAAATTCACATGTAACAACTATCGGCCAAACAATTATTTAAGTACAAATGAAAATTCTGAACATAAAAACAACGACATACACCGAATTATAGGTTTCTGGCTTGGGACATGCACATAAAGTATGTGGCAGGGTTCAACATGTTTATGGGTGCTCAACCTCTAATCTGGGATATTAATAGTTAAGCATGGTATTGTGCAAGTGCTAAAAGTAAAGACAGATTGTAGGGCAAAAGTTTGACTAAACATTGGTATTGTGCAAGTGCTAAAAGTAAAGACAGATTGTAGGGCAAAAGTTTGACTAAACATTGACTAAAATTAGTTTTGATCTTCATTATTGAGCAAAAGTCAATGTTGATACCAAAGAAGACAATATAAAGATCTTAAAATGATGTAATAAAGATAAACTTTATGTGTAAGTTTATTCAAGTAATTGACAGTCCAATTGAATGGGTTGTGATAAAATTTACGAACTTTATTTTCCACATTTCATTAAAGGTTTGTGTGATATTCTGTTTTCAACCAATTTTCTGCTGGAGCAACCAAATTTTAAAATTATTTCTTTATATTTATGATAAAAGTTTTAACTAATCCATGGTGACACAATCGTTGACTTGATAGTTTGCTGGAAATACAAAGATTACGTTGCCTCTGCTAGTGGACTAGAGGTCTAGTACTCAGACATGAATTTTCCCACATATTGTATTACATACATAAATTGCATTATTAATTTAAGTTCTAAACTTCTGAAAATTCCTTTTATAGCCCATGGTAGATGTTCTTGTTGATCCCTGATCCGATTGTTTGGAAATGAGCACTTCTTTACTGTAAGATTCTAGGCATTCCTATGTTTTGGCTTTAATCCGATGAAAGGTTACTCTCTTGTGTACTGCATAGGGCTCATTTATACTTCCAAAGCGATCGTCACGCGAAAATCGCTGGGTGTTTATGCTTGTCGTAGTTAGTTTAAACTTTAAATCTCAGGTAAAATCGCGCGACAATCGCGTGATGAAGTATAAATGAGCACTTAACAAAATGTTCAATATTCGTTTTTTATTATTACATAATTAGTGAACATGCATTCTGAAGTTAATTGTTTTGGATAGCTTTCTGTCTTTAATCAAATTAGTGATGAAGCAAGTCGATAAAGGAGAGAGTACAATAAGTGCCAACTCAAAGCATCCTATGGAAAACTTGGATACCAAACTGGACAAAGAAGTTGTCAACAATGAAGTCAAACATTTGCTCTTTTTCTGTATATTTGTTGATTGTGTAGTTTTATTTGATAATAAAAAAAACAATGCATTTTTGGTTGGTATTCATGTCCGACATAATTTTGAGAGGGGACCACCAGAGGACCTGGTTCCAATTGGCTTGACAGTTTCAGAGAAGATATTCCAGCCAATTGATTAGCAGGTTGGGATGCTGAATTAAACTTTGGAAGAAGCAACCCAAAAACCCTTCCACCAAAGATGGGTTCTGATCTACTCAGTGGTTTCTAGGAAGTAAATTAGGAAAATGTGGATTGACAGCAGATTCAAAGTGATTGCAAAAGAGAGCTATAAAGCAAAACATGCACAATACAACTATTGACTTTACTGTTTTGCAAACAAAACTGACTTTCTGACAAGTAAGGCCATGTCTGTTTTTGTATTTGTTCTATTTGTCCACCCGTCCGCAGGAAAAACACACAAACACAGAATGAAAACAGCTTTGATTGTTTATATATTGCATTTAAACATCTTGTACAGCCTGCAAATATTTGAGGCAGTCATATCTAAAACAGGAGGAAGAGGGGTTAAGATAATTTTTCTTAATACTACAATGCATTCTTATTTATTCTCTGTTTGTTTTTGACATCAAAAGGCTTAAAATCTACACGCTCGCCGACACAAAACAAAGAAAAATGCAATTTTGGCCTTTATGGCAAATACAATGGAGGCATGTGAACAAAGAACTGTCAACTGATATTAAAGAATTTTTTATTCAATAATAATATAATCAGTAACGTATATGTATATATAAACAATATGACTAGACTACAATTATAAAATTACAATTAATTACATAGTCATAATCTCATAAAGGTTTATAATGCATAACAAATGACAGAATTTACATGTTGCACATAATCACATGAAGCAATAAGTATGGTTTTGACAACAAGATTAGAAACAAGGACGCTGCATATTCTTACATAGAAATTTGCTAGTTTTCAAATTTATATTATTGTGCATTAAAAAACATTATCTAGCTGCAATTTTTTTTGCAATTCTGCAATAAAATTTCAATTGAATTAAAGTTTGAATGCTAGGTTTCCAAAATTATACATACACTTACTTTTTTTTACAAAGCAATAAATGTTCCAAAAAACAGAAACACCTTTTTATAATGGGAAATATTATGAAATTCAGTAGATTTTAGAAAAGGCCAAAACGAATGCAGAACTTAAAATGCCTATTGGCTAACCTTTTTACATATGAGAAGGCTGTGTAAGAATAGTGATTTGCCACATATCCTGCACATTTGACCTCCATATTAAATGGATGTTATCTAGTTAATTTCTGAAAAGGTAATTCATACATTTGTTCAAACTTAAATGAATTTATCCCACAATATGGAAATTAATGTACTCTACATGAATCCTACATGTTTAAGATATTGCACAGAAAAATCATGTATATAATTAACAATTAAAGTAATTTTCAAGTCATAAATACATTTTTCCACAAATTATATTTGGTAAATCAATACAATGTGAATAGCAGACAGGTATAGATCTCACAATTCAAACATTCTGAACGTGTGTGATTTCTTATAATATAATAAGATCAAAGATAAAGTGGTTTCCTTAAAATGTGTGTAAAATGTCTTATGATTGGAAGATAAAGTAGGACTGCAGCGCTGATTACAACTGTATAAGCATACTTTTCATTTGATTGCAAGTCTGCACGAGTCTCAGAAAATCATTTTGGCCAGCTTAACAACATAAAATAAATGGTTTGGTTGGTCCACAGATGATCATCATTAACAAATATGATACAAACAATGAATGCATGACAAAATTAACAAAATTAAGATCACATGATCTCCTGCATGTCTTTTTTCAAATCAATGTCACATTTTTGATTTATTGTAATTGCTCTGTTCTTTTAAAGATACATGTATATATTGTAGGCTTTATAAATATTTAATGAAAACTATCTTTTAATACATGTAACACTATCTAAAGAAATAATGAATTTGACGGGAAGTAAAATGTACCTGTTATAGTCTGTTGAATCTTACATAAAACCTAATTTTTTTTAAGTTATACATTAAGAACACCCTCTCCTCTCAATGATGTCAGCATAATTCTACAAAAATTGGCATACATTTGTTTTTTATAATGTAATTTTGTAATTTCTGGCAAACTTAACTTATTTACCAGACATGTTTAACAGTAGTTGTTGTTGTTAAACTTGCATCAACAAAATACCGATGCCAAATGTAATATTTTCTTGCTTCAAGCCACTTTTTGTAATCAGTGTTAGCATTTATATCAACAAACTACCATATTTTAGATTTGTATTTACCTGAAAACAAATATTTAGACCAAAATCTAGACAGATATGCAAATTACAAAACTTAGTTGGCCATTTTCTAAAAATTTGTTGTTTTAACATGAACTTGCATGATAACATTTTGCATCAGGATCAATTTATAATTCCCCAATATAGGAAATAAAAATAGATCCTTGTCATACATTGTTTTTACAGCAAACAGGAATAAGTAATTTTAAAGAACTAAAAATGTTTAAGTAATCCAAAGATCCATGAAAATGTATAGAAGACAACAATTTATGGTCATATAACACTCATCCTTCACTAAATTGTATATATGGTTCTTTATAAAATTTGCCAAATGAAAATATGCTTTGTCACAATATTTTATCATTGACAGACTACAGACATTACAAACATGTGCAAAGTGTGTCCATAGGACACAAGCCTGTTTGTGTACATATATAAGAACAATAACCATGGCAACAAATATATTGCACCTGAAAATAGGCATTAAAAAACACAACTGGACATTTAAATAACATGTAATATAAATTTTGTCCAAAATATTCCACTGAACATTCACATTTGTTATCAAAATGGTTTGACCACTTCTCTTTGTATCAATTTCATCAATGTGCTAAATTTTGAAGCATACACACCGAAGGTCATTAGGTAAAAATTAGTCAAATTTAATTGAAATTTTTCTTCATGTATTCTACATGGAAAGATGAACCAATCTTAAATCTTCTAGAAATGAAACTGGTGTTGGTCGAAAATAAAATTATTGTCCATCTGCAGGTGGAAATTCAAATCTATATTCTAGGACTAATTAGCCTATTGTTTACACATTTTCATCACTGTTTTTCATATAATCACTCACCTAAATAAGAGCCTTATGTAATGTATAAAATGTCCACTACTAGGTTCATCTATCAATATAGACAACTTGTTGACAATTTTGTGAATATATATTATAAAATGTTGAGTAAACATTGCATCTAAAGGCCTTCATATAGTTTGCATATTTTTATATGATGCAATGTCATGCTCCATTTACAACATTGAGCCAATTTCTGTTGAGTTCCAATGCCTCCCAGTCAGCAGGTTGTGCTGCCTGGTTGCATTTGCCCCTCATTCCCAAAATTCTCATTATTAAACATGAATAAATAATGAAAATTAATTCAAAAATCCTAATAAAAACTTATCTCTAGTAGTATTGTACAAGGCATTAGTTTATTTAGACTGTATAGACATTTAGTCTACTCTTTACAAACTTAGAAATGATAATAACTCAAAACTTCAGCTTACAAGTGATGCAGATATAAACTGGCCTAAATCTTCTTATTGTAAATTTGATCAACTTCAACAAAATATAATATTTGTAGAATTCAATCATAGATGACACATCTATGAAAATATAACACCATCTAAAATACACCTGTACATTACATCTATGGCATAATTCAGATTATTGGCACAGATTACAGGAAGTTATTTACATTTGTACAGAATTCTTTAAAATAACAAAAATATCACAATTATAAAGCATGCTACCGGTATGTTAGCACTGTGGAGAAACAAATCATTGGCATTGTATAAGTTTTTTCATCTATATCATTATTATTGGCCAATCTAATTAAAATTAGATCTCTTGCTCCCCCTTTTTATTTGTTTTTGTTTTTTGGCACATCTTGGGAGATCTTAGGACATCCCATCGGAGCTCACTTCAGGGGTCATTATGAATACATTTAGAACACATCAAAGCTTAAGAAATAGTTTTTTTGACTGGCAAATTGCCTTCACAGCAGTTAGGCATTGCTGATTGGCTATCATAAATTTGACCTCAGACGTGAACTCAGATGGGATGTCCTTAAATCTCCCACAATGGGACCAAAGAAAAAAAACAAATAAAAACGGGGAGCAAGTGCGGATATCTAATTTTATAATTAGACTGTATAA
Organism: Geukensia granosissima; assembly: GCA_032357055.1. Classification (NCBI taxonomy): domain Eukaryota; kingdom Metazoa; phylum Mollusca; class Bivalvia; order Mytilida; family Mytilidae; genus Geukensia; species Geukensia granosissima. Next base: position 4,729 of record JAULBM010321782.1, on the reverse strand, counting down.
TGGCAATTCTTGGCAATGTCCAATGATTTATATACAATATACCACACTGATTGATCACTTAATAAAACACTGAAACAATTCTCTACTTGTTGTTGTAAAAGGTAAAGTTTTGTATTAGTTATCTCCCTTCTGACCAGGTATCTCTTAATATTGCTGTAACATAATTTTTCTATTCAAAGTAATGTCAATCTAAATTATTTCCGCTAACTTTCAATAAATTTGGCATAAGATTCTCTCTCCATAAAATTATGCCTTGTGAATTTAATGAAGTAATAACACTTCTGCTAAAAAGGGGCAGAAAGTGTAAAGAACCTTTAATTTATCAAGGTTGTAAAAAAGAGGGAACAGAAAGAAAAATTTATTTCAGGATAGAAACTATAAATGACATCCATTGTTAACCTTTAAAAAGCATTAATGAATGATTTGCAAATAAAATAAATGACAAACTTAGACCTTTAATTCTACAAACACTTGTTCCATTAAATTATGTTTCACATTAACTGAGTCTCCGATTTTGGATTTTGTTATTTATTTCTGACATTTATATATAGAACGTAGAAAGATATATAAAAACTTGATTCAAATATATTCAAGGCTATAGGATTCAAGGTAACAAGATGTAAATTTCAAAGAATTAATCCTTAATTCGTATTAAATTATCTGTGAAAAAATTAAAAGTTCTTAATTTTTCTGAAAACTTCATTTTTGATAGACATAGTAAAATTCCGTTTTTGAATAAGGGTATTAGTAGAATTCAGATTTGACAAACATTAAAACAGTTTCCAATTAATGGTTGTTTCATTAAAAAGACTGATATATGGGGACACCACAAATGTATAAATCCACAGGACAAAATAAAAATATTTACAGAAAATTTGAAATTTACAAAAATATCCTTGCTGTTATGCTTTTATGATTTTCAACTAGATTAGCTGGTTTTAAGAAAGGTTTTCTATAACCAGATAGGAATGTGAGAGACTCAGTTAAGCCAAACATACTTTAAGAATAACTGGTATATATGAACACATTGTCTGAAGCAAAAAAATGGGATAACAGACTATATCCATGTTCAAGATCTAATACCAAGATATCTTTGGTTTCCTTGTCATTGATGCTTATTTTGGTAAAGTTCTTCATAGATGTAATTTTTGGAAATTTCTATTCAAGAAAACAAATTCTTTCAAATCAATGACCTGTTAGTTGTGTCTCACAGTAAGATCATTTTTAAACATGAATTTCATTTAATCCAAAAGCAGTCAGTTGTATTTTACCAAAAGATCATTTATTGACCTGAATTCCTTGAAATCTACAAGTTGTCAGTTGTGTTTCAATGAAAAAATCCTTTGGGAATTTCCTAGAAATCTGTGAGCTGTAAACTGATCATTTTTGGACATTATTTCCTTGAAATCCATGGGTTTTCAGTTAAGTCTCAATGGAAAAATAAATTTGGACACAAGTTCCTTGAAATATATGAGCTGTTAGCTCATCATTTCTGGACATGAATTCCTTGAAATCCATGAGTTGTCAGTTGTGTTTCATCAAAAGCTTTCCTTCCTTCTTCACCTAAAAAACAACAAACATGTATAAAGAATATATGTAACATAAAAAATTGACTACTGTCTACCATATTTTTAGACAATAAGGTGAGACAGAAAAACAGATGCTTTTCAGCATGGTGATTCTTTAGTAATTAGACTTACAGTCTAAATTGACACAAGTCAACAAAACTTTGTACTGATTTTCTCATTTTTAGGTGTAAAAATGTGTTTCTAGTTACCCAAATGACCCTGTTTTTACCCTTCCCTAACCCAAAAGTTTTTATGTCCATTTTAAAAAAAATAATCTCTGACCCATCATATTTTGGTCCCCAAAATGGAAACTGCTAATTCCAAATGTTCAGCATATGTTTTTCAATGGCCCACTGCCAAAACAGAGGATAATTGTCACAAATTTGACCACAATTGCATTTTTTTTAAAAAGCTGACTTCTGGGCAATTGTTCCTGATCAGTCATAACTACATTTTCCAGATTTGAAGAGCCAAAAAAAAGGAATAAGATAGAAAGCTACATATCAACCCTCCAAAATTTTATTAAAGGTCTGGTTATTGGAATTACAACACTTTTTTGGTCTTAGTGAGAAATTGGGATGTTCTACTTTTTTGGTATAATTTGACTAAATTATGTAATGGCCATTTTTTCTATTCCATACTCATGCCTTCAATTCTAGTGGTTAATATCAAAATGGTTTGCAGAATTAGAAATGAAGTACTTTTCAACACCATTTAAGTGCCTTCAAACACATTACTTTATAAAGATATGAAAGTAATTTCTTTCAATATAAGAGTAAGACCATTCAGAACGAACTGGCTGTAATATTACTTCTGAATCAATTGTTCTCCATGGGTGGCAGGGTCATAGAAATAAAGCAAAAGGGGTGTTCCCCTGCAAGTGAAATACCCCTACAAAATATTTCAAAAGAGTAGGCCTTGGCTACTACAAAAGTCCAAATTTTTTATCACTGCCCAATCCTCCACTTTTTTCCAGGCAGTAATGCCATTGTCCTCTTGTATTCTATCAGAGCCACTCACATGAAGTTACTACCGGCAAAATGTTAAATTTGCTCTAACCCTGAATAGGTATAAAATACTTGTAGCTTTATATTCACCAACCAACCAATGCAATAGTTTCAGATTTATCTTTCTTGGTACTTGAATATTTTTAATGCCACAACATCCTGATGCAAAGGAATTAATTTTACATAAACTTATTCAAAACTCAAACTAAATTTTCTGATTAAATGGCCTTGATACCACATCATTAATTCCATTCAAAAACATCATTATATTCTATACTCCAACAAATATATTGTTTACAGAACAAACAAAAAACACTTTTTAGCATCAGATACTGTCTGTCATATTGGTTTACAGTTAATAGAAGTGATAGATTTATTAACTTCTGAAGCTGTCATCCATTCAAATTGGTGGAAAATGGCATATAACATCAAAATTAAATAGAAACTTTTCATGTAACCGCATTCCTTATCTCTATACTTGTGTCCAAATAGATTCCGGGTATATGAATGTTGATGACCAAATATGGTTTTGAAGTCATTTTGTGGGACAGTACATCAATTTACACCCAAAATAATAGGAACAGAGTTTGATAAATGGGACTATTATGACATGTTGAAAAGAATGTGAAATTTTATTTCCACTCAGCAATATCAGGAATAACAATAAAAAACTGAGCAATATCAGGAATAACAATAAAAAACTGAGCAATATCAGGAATAACAATAAAAAACTGACACCATGATATTTATATCTTTGCCATAGCCAGTAGAGGCCAAATATTTATCTGATCTGGTAATGAAAAATGTACTTCCTTTATATATACGTACCGAAAGACATAAGGGCAGCTTTGGCTTGGTCCTGGACTGTGGGGGAAACATCTGTTTGGCAAATGTAGGCTAATCTGTCTATACTTTCTGTTGCCTGCAAAATATTACACACAATCAGCAATTTACAAAAAATTAAAATGTCAAAAATAAATAGAAAAAAAACTTTACTAAAATTAAGCAGTGACAGCCATTCAAAAGGTTTTGACTTTCAGATTTCTTAATTTTACCTTGAGATTTCTGAGGGTGGTATATGTGACAGAATAGATATACTGGTAATTGATAAAAATTTTGCAGCAAAGCCATTCTACTTAACTAATTATCTACCTATTATGAACTTAAAACTTATATCATACAAGTTAAGAAAAAAATAAAGAAGGGAAATTAGATCTCCCTGAAAGGAGACTAAAGAGGCAGATTTTCAAATTGAAACAGTATTGGTATACATCCAAACAATTTTCAGGGCATTTAACATCTATGACAAGCTTCGTATTAAAATAGAATTTGAATTTCATTGATATTTTTTCATTTCTTAAAAAGTTATATAAAGAATCTTACCTTGTTTGCCACATATAATCCCAATTTTACAATTAAGATAGTTAATGATTTAATTCAAGCCTTGGCGATAAATTTAAAAAGTTTAACTATCATGATTGTAGAAAATATGATAATCACTGTTTTAACAATGTAAGATACTGTTTTTCAAATTTTTCAATGGACCGATTTTGCTGTTTTAACTGAAAATACTATCTAAAACACCAGCAGAATAGGGACGTTTTGTCAATCAAACTCCGCTTAACTGCATGTGTCACTGATAATCATTGCACCACAGTTGATAATCAACTTTTTAAAAAACCAGCCTAATGGCGTGAAAAAGCATTACAATTAGAGAAATATGGTTCCAACATTTTACAGAAGATTGATTACTTATGTTTACAAACTTACCTCCAATATCTGAAGAGCTTTACAAGCACCTGCTCTGATCTCTGATGCTTTGGCCTCTAAGCCTTCTACAAATACTACCAAAGCCTACAAAATATAATAAACATGAACAAATAAAAAAAAAATTTATGGCTAATTATCACCATACCTGTTAACCCTCACGATTTAGTCGGGAGGCTCTGATATTTTGCATCACCTCCCACATGCTTATGTTCTCCTGTGTGCGAGACAAAAACCTCCCGCATGTAAAAATTTATCCCTCATTAACTCATGCATCGAAACTTTCTTCAAATAAATTATCAAATAGTACCTATACTCTATGTCAGGCTTTTCTGGAGTGTGATTTTCGAGCTTCATAAATTTATTTGTGCGATTCTGCCTTTGTAT
>JAULBM010321771.1:0-13499 GCA_032357055.1 Geukensia granosissima | reverse complement strand
GCAAAGGACCAACTGCTTAACATTTCTGCCAAGTTGTGTTGAAATCTGTTCAGTGGTTTCAGAGAAGAAGATGAAAAGTGAAATTCCCATAGGATCCAATGGTAAACTAAGTTTTGTCATGGTGGCCATTTTGAATTTCTGATCGGCAAAGGATTCACAAGTTAAGTGCAGGACTATATAACAATCATTTGTGTAAAGTAACAATTCATTCCACTTTGAAGTTTCTGACAAGAAGATGTTTGAAATTTGGACCAATCAGAACAAATAATTTGCCCTGGCGGCCATGTTGAATTTCCGATCGGCACCAATTTCAAAAATCTGGTAAAGGACCACCTGCAGATCATTTCTGCAAAGGTTTGGTTGAAATCTGTTCAGTGGTCTCAGAGAAAAAGATGAAAATGTAAAAAATTAACAGACATCGGCGACAACGACGCCGACAACGATGACGAAAGCAAAGTGATGACAATAGCTCACATGGCCCTTTTGGCCAGGTGAGTAAGAATCAGGGGAGCAGGACAAAACTTGAACTTGATCTGTAACTCATCATGGTAGACTCACATACAAAAAATCAGCTCAATATCTGCAAGCGTTTAGAAAAAAAAGTATGGAAAACATGTTATTTTTCCAAGACTGACAGACAGACAGACAGACTGACAGCTAAAGCCAGTAGGGGACTAATTGAGGGATTCTATTAATGGTTTCAATAGTCCATTATACTCACAAGCAAGTCATGTCTTCCTTTGTAGTATTTAACTGCATCATACATTTAGCAGCCTCACACATATCACAGTTTACTCGAGGACATCTTTCAGCTATTCTCTGATAAATTCCAGACAACATAACTTCTACTGACTCTTTCTGAGTTAGTTCACATCCAGACAGATGGCGCCACATGCAAGATCTCAAAGACGGGACTTGACTAAAATTTAAAGAAATGTGTTTGTTCAATCAGGCTTTCAGTTTCCATCACATAAAGTCCTAACAATTATTCAATATTATTCAAATGGCAGTGGAATGCTCCGTGTATTTCTGATTATTTTTGTTTTATTGGGGTTTAACCCCACTTTCAACAATATTTCAGTCATATCTCAGAGTTCAGATTTCCTCGTGGAGGAAGCAAGAGTACCGTGAGAGAACCACTGACCTTGGAGAGGTGACTGACAAACCCTTTTTGTACTGTTCATATAGGTGACAGACTACAGTGATCTGTACAGAAAAGTTTAAATCAACTTCCTAGACCACTTGGCCACCTACATTTCCGATATTTTGTAGCAATTAAGTTATTTTATAAAATAAATTCAGTGTGCAATATTCTATCATATTTCACAAGTTCAAATACAAACAAAATTGAAGATTATAATAGTCCATATTAGAATTTGTTTCAAGATGTTTTACATCATGGAAGAATTGTCAAGTATTTTTAATTTTAGAGTATTACTTTCTCTTGTATACTCGTTCAATACATTCATGATATAAAACAGAAATATTTCAAGATGTTACAATTAAACAAAGAAAATATGAATAACGTTGCAATATGACAGATCCTATTCAATTTGCTGTTTTATTTACTTTGGAATTTTCAATGATAATTTAAAAGGCTTACGTGCAAATGTCTTCATCCATTTTCATCACTTTAGAGTGCCAGGCAGTCAAGCATGACATTGCTTCTGACATGTCACACAACCCCTTGGTTTCCACGGTCATAGAATCACACTGTTGTGACTGCTGTGTCATTTGTTCTTGGTGTACACCCATGTTACATGTCACCATGGCAGTTGTGTAAAGGTCATGCCAAACTCTTTCTACAGGTTGTAATTTTTCCTTTTCGCACATCCATGTTGACTGCATGACACAGGTGTAGGCAGGTAAAATCGATCTAAAACATAAAAAGTTTTTATTTCAAACATATATATATTAAATTAATAAAACATTGTGAAAATGAACATATTTTAAATCGAATTAAACAAGTTTTTCCTAAAGATCAATTAGAATCTCAAAACTTTAAAGGTGATTAAACAGTAAACATCCTGTTGTAATTGTTATATTATGATATAATAGGACTTAGTTTTGAATGATTCTTTATTATTCTGTTTTACAAACAGCAATTAACAATATGATTATACTTATAAAATTCACATAAATGTAAAAACATCTCATCACATTTTTCATTTAATCCAACTTATCCAGTACTCTATCTACAAAAGTCCTGTACTAAAATTTGAATTTCTTACGAGCAGATCATTGTGTAGGATGGTTTTCCAACATTCATGATAATGGCTCCACTAAGCATGCCCATACATTTAGCTGCTTGCTCCGGATGACATCCTTCCATCATATTAGTGGCCATCATCTGTCCACCCATCCCAGAATTCTCCATCATTTGTCCCTTACTATCCATGTCAGGACACATTCCTATGGCCATTTCTATTCGACGTGTTGCTTCATACAGTCTTATAAATTTCCTTCTGATTTTAACAGAACAAGTTTGTGTATTGTTCATTACACATTTTAAACTAATTTCCTTTTTATACCTGTAATTAAAGTTAGGCATGTTTGATGGGTAAGTGTAAATAATTAAGTTTGTTTCTTCAACCCTAACCCTACTAAAATTCAGAACATACCCTCCCATTTTCATCAGCTTTTCTAGATAACCAAGATTTAAGTCAGAACAAATGTACTTGTTATACAAATAGAACCAAAGTGTGCAAGCTCACATACCACACAACACCATCTTATAACAAAATACCACATAAGATGAAACACTAAAATCCTCTCATAAATAGTCCCTTTCATATATGTCTCCCATTCATGATTCTGCCAAAAACCAACTGATTCAAGGTTTTTATCTGACCAAACAACCATATATTATAATTTGAAGGGTTCAGAAGACTTAGACAACTCAAACCAATAACGTTTTTTAAATCTTCAAAATTTTGTTGTCTACAAAATATCCAAGCTAATAACCACTAAAATATTAAGGGTACAGGATGGGAAATGAAACAGCTATTCTGTCAAGTAAATTCCCAGCCAATTTTTCGTCTCCCACTATCCATTATTCTGATATTCAAACTCACCAAAGGTAATCATAAGAACAATCAACCTATCAAACTTTTAATCAATTGAAGGAGAAAAAAAGAGCTATTTAGACAACAATAAATTATGACAGACTAATTTGGGGACAAGATAAAACACATTATTCCCTCCCAAAGTGCATTGTGTGGGGTACCATAAGCTTACCAACAAGTTCCAGGTCTGTCCATCAATGGTATAAATCCAACATATGCTGTGTATGCAATGTACTCAAACATGCATTCAGCTGCCTTTGCTGGCATACAGTCTTCTGATTCTGAAATATAAATCTACAGTTGAAGAATTTGTTGACGAATGTGCTGACATTCAATTGACTTTTTGTTAAAGCAAAGATCTGAGATATTAATTGTAAAAACAATGTTTCTGGTTTAATCAAAAAATATTTTATCAGTTTCATGAAATTGTCGCATGTGTTATTTGCAATTTTACATGTATATGGGTTCAATTATCTTTTTTGCAAAGTCTGTGGAAATTGAAACCCTTATAAGGGAGAGATAGTATATATTTACCAGTATAATTCATTCTGTCCATTGCCATATCAGTTTCATTCCCCATCATATCCTGGTCTTCTGACATCTCTTTCTTCATCATCATTTCTGAGAGAGAGAAAATACAGCTATGATGTACGACAAGAGAAGATAAATACCATATAAGTGCTTCATTGGAGAAATAGAACTAATTAAACTATATTAAGTCTTGCACAGCACTTCATAAAATATTCTTAAGATGTTGGTCAATTCAGCAAATTTTAATTAAAACTTTAATGAAACTGAACTAGTGAAAACAAACACATATAGTAAAAATCGGGATATTGTAGTAAGTCATTTTAAAAAACAATATAACTGAGCATTTAAGATTTATTATTTACTTCAAAAAGTTAAACTAGAAAATTAAAATTAAAATGAAAGTGCTTCTATAATTAAAAATACTGTCTGAACAAATGAATTAAATATAAAAAAATCTTAACAAATGAATTAAAATTCTGTGTAATTCAAATCACCACAAAATACATACCATAAAATTTGCATTTAACAATGGAAGAATGATACATCAGATCCACTGTATTCCTCCAGATTCCCTTCCACACGGACCCCAGACTTTCTGTCTCAGACTCCACACATTGTTTAAAACTATCTAATCCATTACAAAGGTCCATTTCACTGGGGTTATCAAGGTTAACAAATATATCAGACATTAATTTAAGTGTGACATAACATTTGGTAATGAGGCTTGCTGGATATGTTGGCGTAGTGCTCATCACCGACATGATATCACATGTGACATTTCTTGACCTCAAATAGCTTCTGACCATATCTTCCCTCTGTAGTTTATAATCACCAGAACAGCTTTCTTCTTGTTTAGCAAGACAAGCCTCTACTTTGCTTATATTGCTGGAAATATTAACAGTATTCATATTACGGCTTGACCTTTAAATAGATTTGGGTGGGTAGAAAGGCAAAATTCTACCACATACATTTTTCTATTGGTCATACTTTATACACAGCATCTCACATTGATCGTAACTGAAAATCATATTTTCACAATCAAGATAGATAAACATTCAAATTTTGAGCCTTTGCAATACAGTCAAAAGAGTAACTGCATGAATATTGTCCCTATAGAACAAAATTTGCTCTTGCAATATCAGGACATATTCATGCAATAACCCTTTAAGATCACATAAGCACTGCAAGACTTATTACATATATTAACTGAAGTATAAAACAGTCTCCAGACATATAAAATTCCTTTTTCTTTTGTCGTGTAACTGTCTTTTTTAGACTAGGTTTTTGTTTCTTGCAATCTTTATATATATTTTTTTTGAAAGTTTTCAACTTCTTAAAATCTTAAAAGAAATATTCAATTAAGAAAAAAATCCCATTACTAAGATATTTAGTATAAAAGGTGAAACCCTTTTTATGTGATTTTTTATGCTAATAGACGTGGGCAATAATGGAATACATACCCACAAATTTCACTTGGTTCCTCTGGAAAACATTTCTCAATGGCAAATGTACAAGGTTCTCTTCTGTAGCATTTCATTTGATCACTTTCTCCAAATTTATCAGTACAATGGGCACCATACGTACCCATGGCAACATGGATTGTATGGTTGACACCAGCAGCATCTTGAGGATCACAAAGCATGGTATGTGTGACTGCACACCTTAGTGACTTATGGTACATACTGAAAGTATAAAAAGTATAATAGGTTAGTTGCCAGGGTTACTAATGATATATGTGTAAGACTCAAATTTATGTCAGCATATAGGAAACATTCATCAATGTGCAATAGACATTTATAAGTAATTATAATTGGCAAATTTTTTTATGATCTTCTGATTGCCTTGAAAATTTTAACAATAGTAAAACTGAGTTTAATGCATATTAATGGAGCTTTTTATTTTCTGCAATTATATTTCAAAGAAACATAAAAGTACAATCCAAGATATTTTACAATACTAAATTCTACTTGTTGTTATAGTTTGTCACTATGTACATGCAATCTTAGTAGTGAAGTACTGGCATGTGTGAAGCCTTAGTTTAAACACTAATATTACATAACTTAATACAAATAATATCATTTCCACAAAACTGCTATTTGAAAATATCATACATCATATATGTATATGAACCTCAGTTTTTCACCTCACTTGACATTTTAAATGATGTATAAAATTTATTTCAAGATTGTATCACCGTTTTTATATAGAACTTAATTTTGGACAGGTATACATCAAACTAGACATGAAAATAAACCTAATCATATTGTATATCATGTATGTGTTAGTATTTCTGTCTACCTGCACATGGCTGTATCATTGTTCATCATCTCGGGAATCTCAGAACTGTATTCCATCAGACATTTCCCTGCAGCGTTCTGGTCACATGATGCCATGTCGACAATGTTCTCAAAGTTGGTTACGTCACAATCCATTACAGTAAGCATGGGACATGTATTACCCATAATGCTGCGAGATATGTTGAGTAACTGAACAAATGAGTTGAATCTGTCGACATCCTGAGTGCAGTTTTTGGTACTGTATCTGACGCACTTAACCATGTCTTGGAAATGTCTGCAATTTAAAATACATAATATTGACTGCTTATATTAAATTTCATTTAATCATATCACTCAGCATTGTGACAGTAAAAAATTGTTTTCTGACGTCAGAAATATTTGAGAGAATGCAATTTATTGCAAAGGCTGTGAAGTACGGAATAACTGTAACAGGATTTTATGTTTGGGTAGTTCTGGTAAATGGAAAAATGATATAGGTTTAAAGAAGCTTTAATACAAACAGATTGGCATTAAAATAAAAAAAAAAACAAAATGTATAACTGTGTTTCTGTCTGTAATTCTCGCCAGTGTAAAAGTGCAATGCTGCAAGAATAAAGTGGGAAAATATTTGTTTATAAACTAACAGAACATTCAAACTTAAAGGTAATGGTTGGTGGTCATTTATTGGTTCATCCTGCAGAACCTTTTTTATGACATCTTTGTAAAACAATATCATTGGGCAATTTAATTATTTACCGGCAAATATTATCCAGAAAAAAAACTAGTCGATTTCCTGACAACTTCAGGCTGTTTTACATAGACAATAGCAAGTTAAAATTATAACATTTATACCTGCAAGTTTCTTTATTATTGTGTCCTGAGGCTGTAGCCAGATGTTTTCCAAAGTTCTCAACACACATTTCTGCTACATCTTGATTACATACTTCATCTTGGTAGAAGGACAGCTGCCAGCTGGGCAGATAAGGACAGGCTTTGTCATGTACAAAGTAAACAGCTTTCATTACAGACTGGAATATCTGTTGTTTCTGTGGTGAGCAGTTGATCAATGCCTTCTTAACACAGGTTTCCACCTCGGTCAACTCTCTAAAATCGAATCAACAGAATGGAATGAAACCAGAACATTTATGTACACAAGTAACTAAATCAAGTATAAAACAAATATGACACAAGCCAGTCTGTGCTTTAATAGCTATAGCCAAATGCTATTGTGGTCACCTTTAATAAGAAGTCACTTGATTTTAAAGACCACAGTGCATAAGGGATAACCTTGGAAAACTATTCCAATCATCTATGGACTTATTATTTCTCTTGTTTATGTAAATGAAAGTGTGCAAACATATAAGAGTGTTTATCTTTATTAAATGTCTTGATACACAATTTTAAGGAGGTGAGTGGAAAGGGGGATGAGGGTGGGGGAAAGGAAAATGTGTATATTATACCTGGTCTAATTAAAGTTTACTGTATTCCCTATACACTTTTGAACAATGTTAGTCTTTTAAAAACTGAAGAAATAATTATTTCTATTTATAAACCATCCGTTACAACACTTGAAATACCACTTTATTGGCCACTCTTTTTATAAACCATTCATTACAACACAAAAAATACCAACAGGTAAGCACTCTTGTATCAGCCAGACCTATAAACACACTGCCCTGCCCTAAAACCTCCATATAATTATTTATGAATACTTACAAGCAAGCCCCTTCTCTATCAGCTACTGGTGTAAACATTGTGGATGCCATCCTTGTAAAGTAAGACGAAGCACACATAGCAGCCACTTCCTCCATACAAGAGTAGGGTTCCCCAACAGAAGTTCCAGGAGTCTCACCTGCAAATTAAACAGGTTATAAAATAAACAATCCGGTAACTTTTTTTCATTGATGTTTTGTAATGTCAGCAAGACCATTGGGAGAATATAGAAGATAATCATAAAAATTGAGATATGATAAACAGCCTCCATTTGCCAAAATGTGAACCCTACGGTACATGTATTTGCCAAGAAAAATCAGATTTCATAAGTAAAATAAAATGAAATAGGTTACTTGCAACAAAAAATATGAACAAGAAATCAAATGAAAAAAAAATGAAGTCTAATGCATCTTAACATTTAACAAAATAGAAGGATACTGGTGTGGGAAATTGAATAATCGGGAGAATTAAAATATATTGCATTATTTACAAGATGTCTTATCAAAAATACATAACGTACTGTGATTGCAAAATTTGGCTTCAAACTCCTTAGAGTTTTCAGATGCTGTCATTGCAAGGTAGGAAAACATAGAAGGATTTTTCTCCTTTGTTCTCATGGCACATGATTCATAGTTGCTATGAGCATCACAGATAGACTTATATGGTGTTGTTGTCTGTAGCAAAGATTGGCTCATCTCATCCATAAATGCCATGGAACAACTAGCAATAATATAAACTTGGTCTTGTTTTAACGTAAAGGTATTATCAACTTTACACAATGAGCGATAATGCCTCATTACGTTAGCATGAGGGGTCATCTGAAGGGTCATACATCCTCTCAGGTTGTCATGGAAACATTTCTCTATTTCAGTTAAATTCCTGAAGAAAAAAAAATTTCAGACCTATTATCATGTACAGTAGGTTACATTATAGCGTAAAATAAAACATGGTTGATAAATTATCTAAAATCACTGTCTCAGATGACTGTGACTAATATAAATAATTCTAAGAGCAATAGATATAGTTCTTAAGTAGAAAGTTTTGGCCAAAGCTATATTTCAAGTTGGGGTGCTAAAAAATAATACTTAACTTATTTAAACAAATAGCCAGTCTACTCCAAATAAAAATGGCAAAGGTTGTCAGTTCAGACAGACAATGATTGTATTGCAGCACTTAAAATGGGATTTTAGTTTCATTATTGAATATAAGATGGCCTTCAAAATCATTATATATGGAAAACATTCCTATTTATTAAGAAAAATCTATTTAAGAGTAAACCCTCCTTTTATTTCCATTCATTTAAACTAAGTTTAAAGATGTCAAGAAATCAAAATTTAGTTACATCTGTCATAAAATATAATGATTTTCAAGTGAGTATAATGTTTGAGAGGTTACAAGATAGTCTACTGTATAATGTTAATAGATCTAAATGTTATAATCGGTTAAACATGGACTGAAGATGACAAGGGGCACATTCGGATATCCACATACGGATACCTTTGGTTAACCCTAAGGTTGAACGCCACCATAGGCAAAGCATTTGTCCATGTTTTTCCTTGGGCAACCTAATGTATCTTAAGGCGTTTACACATGATTCCATGGACAAATGCTTCGCCTATGGTGGCCTTCTACCCTAGGGTTACCCAAAGGTATCCGTAGGTGGATATCTGAATGCGGCCATAGATAATTGTTATTCAGAACAATGTTAAATCCTGAGTTTATCCAAAATAAGTTTAAACTTACTGGCACATTTTTGTAACATTTTCTCTACTTCTGAGTGGAACATAACAGTCAACTAATGCCTGGTGTGTGTTACATGGCTCGGGTGGTGGTGTACATGTATTGGCTACTTCCTCCAACATATCCTTAACTGGACAGTGGTCATGTACCATAGCAACCAAGTCTGCTGACAGCTGGAGGGAAGCATAGATGTCATTGTGGTTGATACACAAACCTGTCATTTTACTAATACAACATAGCACAGATTTTGTGGCTCTGAAAAATACACAAATCACAATGATACAATCCCTTAAGAACAGATTTAATCATGTGAATGTATCAAATAACAAAACATTGATATATTGTGTTATTGTTAAAATAACAGAACTTCAAATCTTACTTTAACAGAATTTCGAAAAGTATTTCATGTTAGCTAATTCAACCAAAGACACCAACTCAGAAATTTTTCATGTTAGCTAATTCAACCAAAGACACCAACTCAGAAATACACAACACATGTCAATAAAGAAAAATCAATTGGTAGAAAGTCTGAAACAAGTATCCATAATAAATCAACTGCAATAAGCATGCACACAAAAAACATCAATAATCTTATCTGTACTCACTGACAAACTGGTTCCCAGCCATAGAAAACAGATGTTTTTATTTTATGTGGAATATCAGCAGTCTTGGAACATTCCATCACCATAGAAACATTACAGGACTGTGTTTCAGTCTGATTCATCAACATTTTCTTATCATGACAAAATGATCCAATGATCCTTTCTCCGATATATGAATTCATTTTTATCTCAGTCATCTGAGCAAGACTAAGATAAGTCATACTGGCTTCTGAATATCTCATCATGGCTATTTTCACTTGTCTGTAATAAAATTGAAGTATTCATGGTAAGCAAATATAAAATATAATAAGCAGGGAAAGAGTGAAGTAACTGCTAATTAACTCCCTCTAAGGCTACGAAAATTAATTTATATCTTATTCCCATCAATTTTATGATTGTCATACATGCATCAGTTGGTACTTTTTCAGTTACATTTTGTCTTTTTTTTTCACAATTACTAAAAATTGTGACATGCATTTTTCTAAAAAAAATTCTAATCTTTGTTTACATTGAAAGTAGATTATCAAAATATATTCATCATACATGTAAGTTCTGTAACACAATCCAAAAATACTTACGGACACAGCATTTCTTTAGACACTTGTGGACTGCCCAGCAGAATGGATAGCGGTACTATCATCTCTGCTCCTGTCATATTCTCCCCTGCCCCAAGGGCCATGTTAACCCTGACTTTAGGACAAATGTCTTCTATGGTCATCTTCAGAGCCCATATACTCATATCCAGGAATGGGTCATCTCTCTTCTCACAATGGACTGTATGGTTCATTGCACACATTAATGATGGCATTAGTCCTCTAGAAGTAATTATTTCAATTTTAATTAATAAATGAAAGAACAATTTACAATCCTTATTTATAAATAGGACCAGAACATATTGATGAGTGATGATAAATGTACCCTGCTATGTACTAGACAGACAGGCTGAGCCAGATTTTCAACAAGCTACTTCATGAAAGCAACAGTCATGCCACTATTCCCAGAAACATTATTCTGTCTATAACCCCACCAGCTTTGTTCTTTCTACTAAATACTGCATGTTTAACAGAGAAGCGGCAAATATTAATTTAAATATTGGTTGAGGATCCAACCCATGAAATTCCTCACTCGAGGGGGTGACACTAACCATAACACCACCAAGGGGGTTCAACACATTGTGTAAATCATCTTTTATTTTACAATTTTATAATAAGACTTACAAACTTGTTATAATTTTATTACCATTACTTTTGTACTTTTTATAGATATATATATATTACTCACCCACATGTCATTGAATTGTCCAATAATCTGGACCCTGCTGCCTTAATATACATATCAGCTTCTGATAAACATGCATATGCCATTTTTGTATTACATCCCTTCGAACCACACATTGCCATGGATACTGTTGCCAGGTGTTTTGCTGCCATGCCAACGAGATTTTTCTGTGGTGAAGGACACATTTCAGCAGCAGTTCTCAAACAAGCCAGGGATGGCACTGCTTGGCTAAAAAAAAACATTTCTTCAATGTGCATGTTGGCTAGGTGTTATATGCCAAACTGACTTATTACTAAATATGAAAGGAAACACTAAAAAAGCAAAAGTGGCATTTCTGTCATAATAGGTCACTTCAGAACATGATAAAGACAGGTTAATTTCATGCAGTGTAATGATATAACATCAAATACAAATTCAGGTCTGTCAAGAGATACAATCATACAAGAATTGTTGCCTACACAGGATTATCATGTTTAATATAAGAAAGTTTACAATAAGGAAAAGGGACAGTCCCCTAATACAAACATCCTCATAAAATAATAAGTAATATGTCTATTTAATACATTGCTATGCACTCCCAGGTTATATAAATTTTCAGTCCTACCTGCACATGCCTGTGTAAGACTGCATAGCAACCCAGAGATATTGTGTCAGACAGGTTCCAGCCATCATCATACATTCACCACCTTCTGTAAGGTAAAAAGTACTTCAAAATGCACAACAATGAATACATCTTGAGAATTTCATTTTGAACATACTCTTAGAAAATTAGTTCTATTTGCATCATAATTAAAAGTACAGTTTAAGAACTTTACTAAGCAGTGTGTTTTTATCTTCCTTGGAGGTAAAGTATATCAAAGTAAATTTTAATTTAAGTCTAAATATATTACATTATAACACCAGTTCTGGTGTGCTCTTTAACACTTTCATCCCTGAATTAATTTTCAGAAATTCTTAGTTTTTGATACTTTGCAAACTTATGCAAATTATATGCAAATGAGTTGCAGTGATGAAATGATTTTCCTACAGCAGCTATATGAAACAGTAAGGAAGAAAGGGGTTGGGACGAGGGGGTGGGTGGTGTTTCCAACCTCTGATCACAGCTGTAAAAATGGTCATTTTGACGATTTTTAGGACATTCGGGTTGTCATGGAAACCTGTAGCAAAGACCCACGGACCTCTGACTGTGGTTTCCTGAAGAATGGACCTCAGTGGTCACATTAATGCTGTTTGAAAGTGCAGCAGAGGTGTAACTGTCTTTTCAGCTTGGGGTAAAAAAGCCCCCTGAGGCCAAAAATTGCATTTTTGACGATTTTTGACTTGAGAGGGGGGAGCAAAATTCTAAAAAAAAATTTAAACATATTTCATGTGGTTCGAAATGTGCATCGACCATGGGTCTTGTGACAAACAAAGAATAAAAGGGTTGTGACCTTAACTGTAGGCCCCAGAGGCCCAAATGAAAGCCTACCCGCAGCCAAAAATGCCATTTTTCTGACTTTTTGACATTGTGGGGTACATTTGATGGGCTTGTCAGCAGCAACTTGAAAATATGTATCTCATTGGTAAAAAAACTTTCAGCCACAATATCTGGCTTTCCAACAAGCCCCTGACAGTTGCATTTCATAGTGTCTGGGGGTGGGCCTGGGGGTCCCAAAGTGCAAAAATGACCCATGTTGCCTCAAGGCATCATTCGCCTGGAAAGGGTTAAACAAATGCAGCTAATTTTTGTAAAACATTGGTTATGTCATGTCAGACAAAATTTCCAACTGGGCTGGTGAATACGCTCGGAACCCTGTGGTCCACCAACAGATGTAGAAGAATTCTTAAGAAAGTTCGGTACTAGGCCATTTAATGACTCAAATTCGGTAAGAAACTGGATCTGTTTTTTTGTATGAAAATCATCCTTTATAAATTCAATCTTGTTTCATAACCTGTTGTCTCACTGGCCTGTGTTTTTATGTATAATGTGAGGCATCGACCCTTTTAAAGATCATTTTAATTCTAGCATAAGGGGTGCTATGCTTTAATTTTGAAGCTGAAATCTTTCCAAACCGTACCAAATTTGTGTCAAAATAATTAATTTAATTGATTAAAATAGATTTAACATTAACATATTCTATTTATTATCTTAGTAATATGTCTTTGGAAATTGAGGAAAATCCGATATCAAATTAAAAATGCCTTTATTCTAATTTTGACTACAGAAATAGATGTGCTTGAACAGAAACCAATGAGGTAATAATTGAACTTACAAAAAACAAATGAAATATCACCGGGTTTTTACTACAATGAGT
>JAULBM010321760.1:0-13500 GCA_032357055.1 Geukensia granosissima | reverse complement strand
TATAGGACAAATTTCCAATTTATAGGACATTATAGGTCATGGTCAGATTTTATAGGAAATATAGGAAATATAGGACAACTATGACCCATGAACTCTTCTTCTCAAACTATTGTTTTTCCTTATGAATGCAATCAGATAAAAAATAATAAGCCAGGTTTCCAACTGTAATGTATTCTTAAGTCCATGTCATCTCCAAGCTATTAAGTTGATGTCAACAAACAAACAAAATTTCCTTCCTTTACAATTCCTTCTTTCAATTGCAAAATACAAGGAAATAATCAAATGGATGTGAAAATAGCAGATCTGAAAATTTCATGTAACACAATGATTAACTTTCTAGTTATTAAAGGTAAAATTGGCAAAATTGGATTTGCATGGGCCTGAGAACTGTAAATGCATTAGTTGATTAACTGAATGTTTCATTTGAAGTTTGACCATCCCATTTTCAACTCCTAGCATGTCTGATGAAGGTAAATCCAGTAGCACTTTACTTGACTTTTAATTAATATTTGTTATTAACCTAGGGTAGATATGGATCAAACCTTTCTGCAGTATATTCCACATTCTTTCTTTTAAAGTTTATTTGGCTTAATTCCCTTTATTCTTTAAGCGATCAATGTGCAAGCTTAACAAGTAATTGTTCTTTTGTCTAGTGCTAATTAAGTAACTGTTCAATTACTGTTAAAGTAATTATATTCGCAGTGTAATAATTTTCGCTGACTTGGCAGTCTTAAATATTCCGCAAAAATATGTACATGTGAAATGCCAAAATATACCTAGACATTTTATAGAAAAAAACAGTAGAATATTTCTGCGAAAATTGCATTCCGCTAATACTAATACATTTACAGTATATAAGATAGATTCTGTGCTTCCAAGCAGAGTAGAATAAGCATGTTTATAATGGCAAGTTGCAATGAAAGGAGTCCTGTTTTTGATACAAGATGACAATTAACAAATCAACCAGAGAGTTCAAACATACTTGAGAGTTAAAACATACTTGCCTCTCTCTACATCAGAATCAGCCAAAGCAAGTTTGTACAATGTAAACTGTGTGTGTACTGAAGTAGGATCATGTTTCTCAGCTTCCTTTAGTGCATCTGCAGCCTGCATGTGAAAGAGTAATGCTTATCTAATTAAATTTTTTTTTTAAATTTTAATGTCTGATAATACAGGCAACTTAATAGCAGTAGACACTATATATATGCAACAGAATTACTTTATATATACAAGATATTTATTGGATTTTGTCTTGAAACGGAAGATTTTTTAAATTCATATTTTATAAATCTATTTTGGGGCTGAATTTCTTACAAGTAATTGAAAATCTCCATATTGAATATTATAAAGTATCTACAGATCTGACCTTCTGCTTAAGGTTCATATGTATGGGATATGAAAATTAAAAGATATGAGGCAAATGTCAGGGAGACTGCAACCAAGAGTAAAATAGAGTAATTTACAAATCTAGAGGTCTCCACAAGGCTTCAACATGGGTGGAATAATGCTCTAGATCGCCCAAAATAAAAATTTGTGTATGTGTTAATAATATTACAGTAGTTGAAACTTTTTATGGGTCTAATTGTGGAAAACTAGTGTTGTTTGCAGATTCTCAGTGAAGTAAAACTAAAGATTAGCCTCATCTCCATGGCATCAAGGAATAAAACTGGTTAGTTGAGTCAATATAATGTTCCTGGGTATAGTGACATGTCTTCTTGTATAATGTTACCTTGTGTGCTGGCATTTTTAATATCAGCCTCAACATTGGTCTAGTACATAGCTGGGTTTGTTTATTCATCTCACATAATTGTGAATGGACATTAAGCAACACTTAATCAATTGAATCAAATAAAGTAAATAATGTACAGCCTGAACTCTATTTAAATCTGAGCTTGGGAGTTCTAAAATCCAGTTTTGATGAACATTATTTCCTTTATAAGAAATAGAGATATTACTATGGGTTTCAAAGCCTTAATTTTTAGAGCGGTAACACTATTTTACATAAAACAGAGCTGAATTAAAGTTTATAAATTCCTATTACCAATTATTCATTTATAACTATCTAAACAAAATTCATGTAGAACTGCTATACAATATGAAAGATTACAAAAAAAATTAGTGAGAAATTTTTTTATCTGATCTAAACATTAGAATGATTGCTGGTTCCAAAGAATATGTTGGCACACATACCTTGTCATTGTACTGTAGATGTAGGTAACAGTTAGCCCTGTTTCTGTGTAGCTTTGCTAGATTTTTATCTCCTGGCTGTGAACAGTCATATAAACTAAGGGAGTAGTTGTACCATTCAAGGGCAGGTTTATAGTTCTTGGCCTAGTATCAATAATACAATGGTAAGTTAATTACTGAAAAGTTATACTGTCAAAATTCTAGACCTAAAATAAAATATAAAAGTAAAGTACAGTAAAT
This sequence comes from Geukensia granosissima, assembly GCA_032357055.1. Lineage (NCBI taxonomy): Eukaryota > Metazoa > Mollusca > Bivalvia > Mytilida > Mytilidae > Geukensia > Geukensia granosissima. Next base: position 11,073 of record JAULBM010321760.1, on the reverse strand, counting down.
AAATGTATTCAGCAATTTCTAATTCATCATCATATAAAATTTCACCACTTGTAAGTTAACATATACTTTATAAATTTTGTGTATAAAAATAGGAGATGTGACATGATTGTCCATGAGACAGCCACCCATCAAATGACAGTAGAATTTAAACTTTTACAGGTCCCATAATGGCCTTCAACAATGAACCAGAGTCCATACCATAACAGAAGCTGTAAAAGGCCCTGAAATACAAATTGTGAAACTATACATAAAACACGACAATTGACCTAATCTAAAGCAAAAATGGTGAACATTTAACTATAAATCACTAACAAAACAACAACAACCACTGGGCTACAAGTTGTTCACTCAACATCTAAAAGTAGGAAAACAAGTGAATAATTATATATATATCATATTTGCTTCCAATAAAAGCCTTTTGTTAACATACAGATTTTTTTTAAATATTTCAAAGCCAGAGTAAAGTGCTTTTTCTGGATTTACCATCATCAGACATGAAAGGGACCAAAATAAGGAACATCAGTCAAACTTCATGAATTTCTAAGATTCAGTCTTGGGCCTAATTAAATGTAAACAGTTCATGATGTAATGATCGCTGATAAGGAATTGTGCCCACCACAAACCAAGCTGTTGAAATCTTTGTCATGAATGTCTCAATATAGGTCTGGCTGATGTCGACAGTATGTCAAGACCGTCAAACTTCTGCCCTACTTTGATATATATTATAATTATATTATATAACTATATCACCCATATGTTACCTAAATTTGTTTTTACTGTAATACTTTCTACAGTACTTGTTGAGACATATGGATACATGTTTTACAATGATAGGTTCATGATAGGGTTTCATTTATATAAAACCATCAGAGGTGGCTTGTGTATCAAAAAGACATATTATTTATGAAAATGAACATTACATTCAATGTGATCAAGGAAATCACCAGGCTTAATTGAGGGATAAAAAAAGGTTTGGTTTGTTTGATTGGGGTTTAACAAAACTTTCAACAATATTTCAGTCATATCGCAGCAGTAAGTTTTTCTGTTGGAGGAACCGCGACTAGCTGCAGAGAATTACCAACCTTGGGCAGGTAGCAGACAAACAAAAAAGGTTAGGAATGAACAGGTATGTTATTTAGGCCTATCATGCTAGTCACTGACCAGTTGTTTACAAAAGGACACAAATAGTTATTTTCACAGATGAAACTAAAAAACACTCTATACTCGATCTATTTCAAGCTTTTGTGGAGTGTGATTTTTTAGCTGTATCAAATTATATGTGCTTTTCTGTGTTTGTATTTATTTTTAATCAAAAGACAAAATTATTCCAAAGTTAACGGTTCATGTTTTTCATACACTATGCCATAACGTTTTACATACTATTATCTGCCCCTGAATTTCTCTACAGAGATTTAACAGTGAGGGTTGGCCATCTTTTTTTTTGGTGGGACTGCTTAAGTTTGATCTAGATAAGTTGATTAAAATTTTAAAAATTGTGCACATTTCTTTCGTAAAGACCTTCGAGCAATTCATATCAAAAGAATTACTTAAAATTTCATTCAGGTGCACCTCAAACCATTTTTGCAAGTTGTTTTACCCTTGCTAGTTTAATTACTAAGAATGCAGTGTTGACAACGTGTTCTCCTGGTCTTGTGCTAGCACTTGCAAAGAGCCATTTCCAGTTAACAAATGGCTTATTTGTACAATGTTAAATCCCCTAGAGAAATAAAATTATGGTGCAGCTTAAAATACATCATAATCGCCAAATAGTATTAATGCAATCCGCTTGCACTTTTTTCAAACTACGAAATAAAAACTATTTTATAAGAATACGGCAGATGTTTTTTTTCATAACCTTTTTACCTGTTTCAACAAACCCTGACATCAAGTATAAATAGTTCGATTCACAGATGAAACGAAACAAACATTGTAAGCTACTAAATAGCTTTACAGGTCGGCCATTTTTAAGCTTTTTGTTGTTCCGAAAGTTGACTAAAAAAGGCCCCACACAGTATCTTACATAAAAATAGTTTTTAATCAAAATACCAAACATGATCTTGTTTTACGGTGTGAATTAATGCTATTAACAGTTCTTTATATATTTACATTGTTTTTACAAGGGATATATTCTAACTTAATGGCTATTTTATTATTTAGCCTGGCGGCCATGTTGGATAACGGATCAGGTCGTCGGACACAATTTTGAAAGAGGACCACCCAAGGACCATCCCACCAAAGTTTGGTCAAAATTGGCTGAGCGCTTTCAGAGGAGAAGATTTTTTTGTAATTGTGAACGGACGGCGGACGGACGACGGACGGACGACGGACACCAAGTGATGAGAAAAGCTCACATGGCCTTTAAGGCCAGGTGAGCTAAAAAACGAGAGTTAATAAGCAAAATACAGCTCCTATACAAGTTGCGAAACATGTTATTTTTTTATTAATTTCATATTGTAAGGCTTTTTCTTGTTGGAATGTACGAGCAGAGTGAAAGAGGATCACGCAAACCAAGACTTTACCAGATTGGTCAATAGAAATGTCTAAAAAATTTATCTAGTCATAGGATAGGCCAACCACATGCAAGTATCTGCTTTACTTAGTCAGTGATAAATTTACAAGTCTTGTAATATACTTCAAATAATACTTCATGCAAGAAACGTATAAAATACCTGAATCATAAAGAGAAATGATTTTATCTCTACACTTTCCAATGAAAGTTTAATGATATTGTGGTTAAATCTTTTGAGACTTTAACTCCATTCACCTTAATGAGTTTTTTATTTTCATTATAACATTAAATTAGATAGATGTTAACTTGTTTGCCACTGGATGTAAAACAACAATCAATCGATTAAATCAGATAGTATAAAGGTTTTAAATTTGGATTTTAATCCCGACATCCACAGGGTACTCATGTGGCTTCAACTTCTACATTACAAAAACAGTTCCATAGCTTTTGGATGAGCAATAAACTTCTGAATTCTGATTCAATTCAAGATCTGAACAAGGGGTCCAAAGGGAAAGGGACTAATTTGTATTTCAGGCATGTGACTTGAACCCCTTTTAAATTTTTCAGTTTTTACTTGAACTCTGTTAGAGAATGGTTGCATTGAGTGGGTAGATGTGCAATAAGCTTTTGAAATTATCATTTGTTCCAGGGTTCCATTAAAGCTGCACAAAAAGTGTTTATGTCTTATTTTATCTATGTGACCAGAACTAATCTGTAGTCTTGGTTTTTTGTTTTATTTTTTATATATTTATTTTGTTTTTTTGGTTTTAATTTGGTTACAGTGTCCACAGGTAAATTCCCTTCTAACTTTTATTTAAGATGCATTACTTGTGGAAAATTTTCTCTGCACCACATAAAATAAATTTACATGAAACACGTGGCAATTCCAATTTTTCATCAATTTTTTACTTCAGATAATTTTTTTGTGAAAAATACCTAGCACAGTGTCTTTCTCTGAACACCAAAGAATAACTAAGTGTCTCATGTGCCTGTCCCAAGTCAGGAATTGTGGTATTAGATTTGTCTTTGTGTTTAATGTTCTTTTGCATGTACATTTTTGATAATATTCTGGTAAGAACAGTATTATTTTATGCAAACATGATTTTTTTTTATTTGGGGCTATTTAGAGCTTTTTACAAGGAGTGGTATTCCACCCTTGTTGAAGGCCTTGTCGAGACCTCTAGATTTGTAAATTACTTGTGGTTAATGTGCAGTCTTTCTGACATCGCCCATGTCTATTCGTTTTCATAATATTCAACAAATTTCTATGAATTAAATAAAAAAATAAACTTTTAAAACTGTACAGTTATATTTAAGCCCCATTTACATGCACACCTTTGCATACATGTGTATTTATACATTGGTAGGCAAATATACACCGACGTGCAAATACAGCATGTAAACACAAATACATACTTGCGTAAAAATACTCTAGTTGTAAATTTGCACCACCAAAAAGGCAGGTGTAAATGTATATTTGCACATGTGTAAATTTACATGGTATGTATTTTGCGCATGTAAATGCACTTTTAGACTTGATTATTAATTGATTGATTAGTTGTTGCTTAACCCACGTCGGCAATATTTCAGCCATATCATGGCGGCTTTTAGACTTGAAAAAATTGGTCAATCATATTGACCACAACACAACCTTTTTTTCTGGCTATAAAAAGATTGTTATTCTTAATCCTGTATCATGTCACAGTTGTATCAAATACCAAGTTCAATCAGATTATCTTATCTTTGTCAATTTAACTGACATATTTCAAGAACATCTGTTACATCAGTGTCTGGACAAAAAATAAACAAGGAAGTTCAGAAGTTATGGATCTTTTTCTCATCAAATATTAATAACTTAACCTTGAAAATAATAGTTTTATTTTTACATTTCAGAGCTACTATGTAAACGAGGCTCATAGGAGCCTTCAATGGCTCCACTGATTTTTAGGTAACACAAGGCTCCTGAGAGCTTGTAATGGCTCCACTAATTCAATACAGCTCTTTAAGTTTTAGCAAGGCTCCTTAGAGCCTGATAGCAAGAGAAGCAAATAAAAAAATATTTGTGCTTTGTAATTTTAAAATGATAAAAAAGAAGTTCTGACACATACCATTATGAATTTCCTCTGAATGTAGTTGTGAACCACCTTTGTTCACATCAGTATAGAGGTGTAAACACTCAAAGAATTAAGGGGGTAAAATACACCTAAGGGAAATAACTCTGTAAGATCATCTAAATGTTTTAATCAAGTAATATTTTATTTTAAAATTTATGCATCTCAGTGATCAAAATTTTTTATGATGAAATTACTATATATCTATTGAAATGAAGAAAAGAGAAATGTGTGGTTCAAATTTCTTGAAATTTTCATGTTTTCCTTCTTTCATCAAAGTAAATGTCTAAACAAAATATAAGGAAAATTAAACGAGTGGAATTTTTTTTCTTGATGGTGTTCGGTACCCTCTTTAATTATTTCAGAATATTTCTAGTATTTTGTACATTCAAAAGTCCGCGAAGTTACATCCTACTGAATTATTTCATGAATAGCGGTTGGGACGCATTTTGTTTGCAAACATGCACATGGAGGGGGGTAAAAGTAATAACTTTACAAGGGACTAAGATTAAGAGCAAAATACGTTTTTAGAACGACATGCCCCCTCCCTTCCTGATAAAAATTGATAAGTCCATAACACTGAACCAAGGTGAGGACATATCCTGATGAATTGCAATAAAATTGCATAAATATAGTTTTTCTTAAAACAACATCTATGACCTTTAATATCAGTAAATGTTCCGTTTATTTATAGATACTATTTTAAGGGGAAAAAACTATTAAAAATACATCAATATATTTTTTCTTCTGAAAATAGATGTTATTTTAAGAAAAGAAAACTATTAAATCAAATCAATAATTCTTTAAATAGAATATATGACCTTTAATTACAATAAATGTTCCGTATACTTTATTTCGTAACCAAATATGTATTTTATAGATACAAAACCTAATATACACGTGGTCGCGACAAAAGTATAGCTTGGTTTATTGGGTTTATTGTAAAACGAACTGTTATCTGTTGTTTTAATAGCATTTATTTGTATACTAGGCTATAAGAGCATTTAATTATATTAGTGGAAGTCTTCTGTATCCACTGTCGCCTCCTAGTGCGGCCGGGATATAGAAATAGGCCCTTCGGTTCTCCGCCTGCAGAATAAATCCCTGTTAAAGGGGCGTCCGTTGGTTGAGCGGTAGGTAATTCTCGACCATCCCTTTCTACATGATAGGCACTTTGTATCTTCGTTCAGGTGGCACTGGTCCTCCAAAAAGGGAGGTCCTAGATGTGGAGGATGTATGTATTCACAAACCGTCCGGAGGGAGACGTTTAAGACGACCGCTTGTAAACAATGCCACGAGCTATGCACGTTAAAGGCCCTCGCAACAGCTCGATTTGAGTGGTCAGTAGGTGGTCAGTTGCAAGGGTCAATTTTCTGACCCTACCAAACCCGCATTGTTTTTCAGTGGCAGTCGAAATTTCCCACCAGACATGTTCCCTGTTAACAATCTACACATTGATTTATTGTATGTTAACGTTCTATGAACAAGAAGCTCAGAAAAAACTTTAATAAACAGATTATAAGGCATATGGTAAAAGAGGAATATAAAAATAGGAGATGTGGCATGATTGTCCACGAGACAGCCACCCACCAAGTGATCGTAGAATTTTAACCCACTTTTTGTGGCAAGCTCTGGTTGTAGTGATGTAACCATAAACAGTGATGTCGATGCTAAATTTTTAATTTATTGTGTTTTTATGCTTTTCACTGACTTCTTACAAACATGGTCTATATAGTCCTTATTCAATAAATCTATATGAGGTAATACCAATTACTGCTCTTGGCAAAAGAATATTTTTACGAATATTATATATGTTGTTCGTTTGAATTTTAAGTATATAGAAATTAATGTTATTTAAGCTAATCAGTACGTATCAAAATAAAATCAACATAAACTCCTGTTGCAACTGTTCCTGTTTTACAATTAAAATACATGTGAAAGATATTCGTTCATTTTCAATTAAGAAATAAATTGCTAATTTTTCACCGAAAAATGAAAATCTTAGAATTACAGAAGTAGAAGTACAGGATTTGTCATGCCCAAAAGCAAACTCGATGATAATATGCGGTCTCTGAGATATTTTACGAACAATTTCTGGAAAAACCATTCTGAAAAGTGCTGTATCATATGAGTTTGACTTTGTATTCGCCGCTGAAAAATGTGTACCTTGATCATTCGCGCTGATGGCGCACGACCGAATAATAACTGATATCACATCTCTCCAGAACACCCGAACTCATCCTGATTTTTTCTGGGTTCATGTTAACTTAGCTTTAGTTTTCAGTGTAGTGTTATGTGTAAAAAGTTTGTTTTTCGTTTCTCTTTGTTGGCTACAGTCTTGTATGTCTTTTGACTTGACGATTTCTGTCGACCCTTTTGATATTTTGGAATTATTGTTATTAAACTCCAATTGGGTTTGTGTACGCTCAATCCTCCCCCTTACCTGGGAAAGTGCTGTGACCATAAAACAAACGTTCAAAAAACCAACTGCATCATATTTTACTTTTAAAATCGTTACATCATACGTAGACAATTATAAGTAAAACAAGAAATAACATTAATTTACCGACCCCAAAAAAGTACTCGCTTTCTCTGACAGATATTTCAAAATCAAAATACAGTTGATTAAATAGCTGGTTCTTTTAAATCAAAATATTGGTCGGAGATGTAACAAAATATTGACTGTGATTTGTAAATTATTGAGCAGTGAGTCAATGTTGATTAAAAAAACATAATATTCTAAGATCTTAAAATTGTGTTATAAAGATAATTGCATGGGTAAGTTTATTCAAGTAAGTGATAAGTCCCACTGGGTTGTGTTTTAATTTACGACCATTATCACACTTTGGGTGTGATATCCTGTTTTTATCAATTTTCTGCAGGTGCAGAAAATGTTTTACAATTAATGTAATATACAGTGGTGTTCTTTAATTTGATAAACGATTATGCTTAACATGTATATCAATTTTACATTAATATAATCATGTAGTATTAGGAATAAGAAATTTAATAAGTTTATTGGAATTTTTATTTATTATAAGGACAGAAGATAAGAAATTTACGTTTTTCCTGGCTAGCTGATCAAAAAGTCGTTTTCATGCCATTCTTCGTATATTATAGAAGAATTTTTAAATATTTATATTCAATTAAACAGCAGTTAATTAATTAGAATATGGAATTCAATGAAACTTTTTTGGGGTGATTTGAGGGTGTCAAGAAGACTAGCATTCGTATGAACAGAAAGCTGAGGACTTTTCAGATTTGAAGCACACTCTTTGTTACGAGTTCTGGAACTACTCAAGTGATGGCGTAACTTATTTTTGTTTACATGTTCTGAGGCCTCCAAGAATGGTGGAATTCAGCTCTTTGTGAAAAGCGAACAACGTGTATACGTATAATAATATTGATCTCATCTGAATATTATCATAAATATAAATTCAATAAAACATTCAATACGAAGTCAAACCTATGATCACAATGCCTGATTTGAGACGGACCAGTGAGACCTGTTGTGGCTAAAAACAATTTAACAGGATCCCAACCTACCCTCAAGAAGTGGTCAAAGGAAAAATCAAACAGAAGAACTATAAAAAAAATAGCAAAAGTTAACCAAATCCGCATACTAGCGAGTAGCTGTTAGTTTTAAAGAACTATTTTACCTAGCAGTTGTTCCTACTGCTGCTTTTGGCTTCCTATTTCAAATTGTTTATTTTGATTACTTCTTTTACTGTGTTTGGCTTATGCTTTGGGTGTAATGTTACTGATGACAGGTAACACGATCCGTGAAATGTACATTTAAATAGAAAATGCAGATATGATATGCTGTGATTATCTAAGAGTGTTCCACCCAAAACGTGAAAAGTACAAACAGGTGAGCATACAACGGAGAAATGTCGAAATTTTAAAACCTTTGTTATCGAATTCAGTCAACTAAGCTTGCTGAAATAAACATTTATATGTTTCTGATGAAAAGAAATGAAAATAAGGTTTCATGACATAAAATATTGTACAAAATGTTTGCCTTAAAAGTCTACATGAATGTTAAATAGTTTAATTTTATGTATATTCTTTGAAAGAGTAGTTTCATGTTACCTTGTTCTTTCCAATAACTTCCTATGTTTTGGTTCTAATGCTGCTGATGAGAGGTAACTTCTTGAAATGTACATATAGCATACCTAAATTTTCCATAATTATTTAACATTGGTTAATTTGTATTTTCGTAAATGATATTTTGTAATCGATGAACTGGCTCAGTTTTTTCAATATAAAACACAAAATTGTAAATTTTTACTAGGTTAACATGTGATTAACTGCTTTAAAAGCTGAGGAAATACAAAAAAAAAAAAAAAAAAAAAAACAACACCAAAACCCCCAAAAGTATCTAATAATGTCAACCACTTAAATCTATCAAAGATGCCTTAAAATATCTAGGAAGGATAGAAAACTGACAACATTAAGTTTGTGTGACAGCTTGCTCTTGTGTGATATATAATTACTGCATTGTTTTCGTAATTTAACACATTTATGGGTAATGTGTATAATTTTAATATAAAACACATATTTTGAATATTTCGACTTCGATCAATCTAAAAATTACATCATTTTGTAAAAAAAAAAATCGCGTTCACCAATATAAACCTCCAAATCTCATTATGACTGCCTTTACGATATATGGCATTAATTGCACAAATCATCTTAAATTGAAATTTGTCTTAAATATGAACTTTATTCCAAAATTTAACATTCAATACTCAGTCTAACATTTTTTGTACTTAGAAGTCTAAAGTCTGTTAATCTTATAGCGATATGGGGTTGGGCCGGCAATTTGGGTTAGTTTTTATTTATAAAATTGTTCTATTTCATTAAATGTATAAGCTGCATACAGTTGTACATGTATATCAGATATCAAAGTCATAACTGTCAAGTTCAATATAAGGTCCTTTGACAGATTTTAGTCGTATGAACGTCGAAGTAAATATTTTGCACGGCTAAAGAAATAAATAACGGGATTTTGATAACCAATACCGCAAAAAGTAATTTTTTCTTGTTAGAAACAAAAGGAGAGATCTTAAGAAAATAGGAATGTAAAAACCCAAAGTGGCGTGTGGACAAACTACAAACCAATTTAAAGATTTATTAGAGTTTAACCAGATTTTTTAAAGAATAGTCTGAATCACTACATGAATAAGACACATTATGTAATTAATCTTTTTTTGCAGAAGGACACGTTCTGCGTGCTCAACACAACGGCATTTTTTTTTCAAAAAAACAGATATTTAACTTTGAAACAAATGGCTTATTGCTTTCTTCGTCAAAACATATTCAAAATACAAAATAACCAATGTATAATAAATAAATAAACGAAGGAAAGCAACAAGTCTCTGTTTCGGAGATTGAACACGAAACTTATAAGTTGAATAAATATGGTGAACTTTGATATGCAACATGTACATTTCAAGGAAACCTCTGACCAGTGGCACTAGAACCAAAACATCTGTGGTCACAACATAGCAAGTGATGTACTCAAATTAAAATATATTGGAATAGGAAGCCAAAATCAGCGGTTCATTTATGATTAATATTACATCCATTACATAATGGCAAAACCATGGTACCTCGAACCTCTTTTTCAGTCCTATCCAGGTGACCCATGACCTGTTTTCGAATTTTTCGGCTAGCTCTCAATCGGAGTATAACGGAGGTATGAGAATACAGTCCTGGTAGGCCGACACTTTGTTAGTCCATTAAGCGTTTGATTATTCAAACAGTCCTCTGACAAAACTTATAAGTCCTCTGGCTTTGCAGTTACTGGAATTAGATTGCATTTTATATTTTGAAGAAAGAAATTTTTATCTCTTTCAACTGGAACCTCAATTCATTTGTTTTGTTTCAACTCAGAGAAGTTAAAGCATTTTAAGTATGCCTTGTATAGTTTGAACCTTTTTTTATTTTGACCGTCTAGAAAGATAAGCACTCTGTAATATATTCTATTAAGGAATCATTTATCTTCAAAAAAAAGTTTAAAATAATAAAAATTGATAAGAATTTACAGTAATCACATGAAGTCAAATTATGTCGAACCTGTATTCTTTTTTAAAAAGACAGTGTATACAGACCGTCATAAAAACAATTGAAAGTTGAGATGAATATGAATTTTACACTTGAGATGTAGCTTAAAAATTGGAACAAAATTCAAATAACGCAAATTACAAGCAACACATTTGAGCAGATAATTATTTGGTCATTTATATGTGTTAATATTTACAGAAAAGATTTTAATTATCATTCGAAATATATTTCTATACATAAAATGTCAGGTAGTAATACAGAAAATGCCCGAGACACAAAAACCACAAGATAGATCATGTGTACTATGTGTGAAAAGGAATTCGAAGATACCAAAGGGGCAGACAGAAATCGTTAAGTCGAGGACAGACAAGACCATGGCCAACA
>JAULBM010321729.1:0-13502 GCA_032357055.1 Geukensia granosissima | reverse complement strand
GCCTACCGTTTCCGAGAAAAATTGGACCGAAGTTCGTGAAAAATTCAATTTTTCGAAAATTTTTATTTCTCCTCCGACAACAGTTCTTTCCATAAACAATACCAAAAGGCGGGGGACCTTGAGCGCTGCTCTATTTTTATCAAAAATAAGAAATATGGCATATATGAAGGAAATATACCAACCCATTCCAGAACCTGTTTTCATAAAAATTCTTAAGTGTAGAACTCATTTTGACATCATTATTTATGACATAAATTACACTAATGATAATGTGTGAAATGGACAGCTGATTTTTAATATCTCAAAATATAAAATTCTGTTGCATACTAAGCATTTTCCTGGAATAACCTTCATCAAGTACGGTATGAGCCAAAATATTGGAAGTCCAAAATGCAAATGCTTTTGGGGTAAAATTCAAATAACCAGGTATTCTGTTTCAGGACACAGCAGGTCAAGAGAGATTTAGAACACTAACGCCAAGTTATTACAGAGGGGCACAAGGTGTTATTCTGGGTATGTCATTATAAGTGTAGCTGTATTAATATTATTGAATACTCAATTATTATCATTTTATGTATTTAGTGGCATATTTGTGCAGTTGAAATAGTATTACTGGATGTGGAATCTGTCTACAACAAGTGACCATACTACTGTAGTAAGAAATGAAGATTGCACTATGTGTGCTGGTTATTTATAACCAAACAACACAGGAAGAAAATGAATTAATTATATTCATATACTAGTGTTTTAAAAATGATATGTTTTATGCATCTACATGTTAACACTTAAGCAACGTAATTGACAATGTCTATTGAAATGTCATATCCAAATAACTGTGGTTAATTCACTTGGAAATATCAAATTCTATTTTACTGGAAAAACTTTGATGGTGGAAATTTGGAGCCAGATTCAAGCCTATTTTTACCATGTCTTTGCCATCTGATGTAGAATCAAAAATACAAATTTTGACCATGGTGTTATGGTTTGTTTGAGACTGTGAGAAATGATGTCAAGACAATATTTGATTTAGTCTAATCAATGGCTCTCTGGCAATGTGGACAGTTAATGTTCCTTTTTCTAAATAACTGGAAATTTTAAGCTTTTATACAAATGTATAGCTAAATAGAAAATTTCGTTTATTTGCATGTTTCCTTAGTGTTTTTTTTTTTTTTTTTTAAATTTTTAGTTTATGACGTGAGCAGTAAACAGTCCTTCAGTAAATTGGAGACATGGTTGAATGAATTGGAAACATTTTCTACCAAACATGACATTATAAAAATGTTAGTCGGAAATAAAATTGATATGGTGAGTTACTTTGAGTTCCAAGAGAATTATTTACACTTATCAATAGACAATTAGAATGAACCTCAGGTGTCTGTGGATATATGGAGTAAATTTTGTGTTTTGCATGACAACATGCCACAGTACATAGACAATTGCTTTTGCTAAGTTCTACTTTAAATTTTGTATTTTTATTAAAAAGAGATACTGGGTGAATGTCAACAAAATCACATCACAAATATAAATAAACTTTAATGATTTTAAGATTTCAGGTCTACTCTAGCCAACATCAAGGGTTTTTTTGTAACACAGGATAAGTCAGGATTACTACAATATATGGAAAGAGGTCATGAAAGGTTAAATAGCATTAAAACTCTTAATATTTGTCTGCCGGGAAATCTGAGCATGCAAATTAGAGATATTGAAGATTTGAATATAAGTTCAAAGTCACATCAATTTTCTTTGCTCAGATTTTTACCAGAAGCCAAATGAAATTTTGTTAACCTTAAACAATAGAATTGAATATTTTTGCAAAATGTGTCAAATGTTTTTTTTTAATTGTTCAATAAACCTAATTGATGGTTAGAATTTGTCTAAAAATTAAAATTGGTACATTCAAAATTTATAATTATATAAGTTTATGCATATTTAGGAAACATTTCCTTTTTTGATAGTGTTGTTGACTGAAGATGTACTTTGCTTTTTTTATAAGTTGTCTCCCATGTGGGATGGTGTTTCAATATATCTGTAACGTGTATTGAGAGAAAAGCCTTAAACAGTCAAGAAAACTACCAGAAAAAGAAATGTTTTCTAAATATGCATTTTCTTATAAAACTGAAAATTTGGAAAGTTCCACTTGTAACTATAGACAAATTCTAACCATCATTTAAATTTATTGAAAAATTTTTTAAAAGAATTTATTTTGCAAAAATGTTGAATTCTAATATTAAAGGTAAGAAAATTTTTTTCCACTAGAAATAATCCAAGCATTTAAACTTGAGACTTTGGGATTATAGTTATCTTTTCAATATCTTTAATTTCCATGATAAGATTTTTTTTACCTTTCATACATCTTTCTATATTGTAGTTATACTGACTGTTAAATGTTGCTATTTTTAGCCAAATCCAATTTGATAGGCAAACACAAACATGGTAGGGTTTGAGATTTTGGATCATGTAATACATATTTAAGTATGACTAAAATGCAGATGGTTATATCCCTTTTGATAGTCAGAATGGGTTATTAGTTATAACAAAAAGATATTTCATTCTTTTTTATGTTTTTGAAATAAAGCAGCTGTTGCAAATTTATTTTTTGGAATATTTATTGTAATTATCATGGTTTATTGCTGTTGGGTGTTATGCAGAAATTTTATTCCTCATTTTATGTGCATTTCCTGTTGGAGACAACCTGTTGGATACAAGCACATGAAGCTTTCTCCCACATCCTATTATCCAATTTAAATAGTTATTTTTATAAATTCACACTTGTTACATGTTAAACTTAATGATGTCAAATAAATTTCTGTTGGCAGGTGCCTGTGCAAAACTTGCGCAAGTCAGATGCATCCCTACATTCAATGGTAGAAATAAGTTTAACTCTTGCGGGAATAAAAAATCTACAAATATCATCCACTCGTTTAAGAAATCCTTGATCCCTTGCACTCATTCAGGGAAAAAGACTGAAGTTCTTACTCTCTGGAAGATATCCTAGATCTTAAATAATGACTCATATAAAAGAACATATTTGTCTTCATCAGGCCTGTTAAAATTTTGAATTCTGAAAAATTATCTGCAATGAAAAATATTTCCCAAAAATTTTAGTAAAATTTATTTTGATGAGATACATTCAGGACTTCGTGAAATTTGTATGAAATCAAGGATCTACTTTTAAGCTGATAAAGCTTCTGCAAAAGATCTTGAACACTATGAACCACTTTGTTAGGTTCCAATTTGCCCAAATGTGCTATTATTTTTTTATATATTATCAGGACAAACGAGAAGTGAGTAAAGAAGAAGGGTTAAAATTTGCCAGGAAACACCACATGTTGTTCATTGAAGCCAGTGCCAAAACAAAAGAAGGTGTACAGTGTGCATTTGAAGAATTAGTCGAAAAAGTAAGTGAAATAACTATTTACATCTGTAAATGTATTTTTACCTAATGATGGAATGGTTTTACTTTGATCAAAGAGCAATGCTATACATTATTGGTTAGTTATTTTATTGGTTAATCTAATATAGATAAAGGAGATGTGATATGATTTTCCGTAAGACAGCCATCCAAAACGTTATATCTAAAACTTCTACAGGTTGCCCTAAGGTCTTCAATAATGGAAATATATCAACATCCTACAGAACACTGTAAATGGCCCCAAAAATAAAATATGAGTTGTCAATGAATCTTGAGAGTGAGAAGTCCCAAACTGAATCTTGAGAGTGAGAAGTCCCAAAATGAATGTTGAGAGTGAGAAGTCCCAAAATGAATCTTGAGAGTGAGAAGTCCCAAAATGAATCTTGAGAGTGAGAAGTCCCAAAATGAGCATTTCCTCTAATTTTTATCCCACTTTAAAATAATAACACTTTTCATTGAGAATATATGGATTTAAGAAAATTAGTTCAGGTGGTTAATGAAATATTTTAATTTATGACAGGAACTAAGGAAGGATTATTTATTATAATTTGATATGAGTGGGCCTTTTTTCAGAAAGTTTTACTTAACAGTTATGAATTATTGTTGTTCTTCCTTGTAAGATCAATAATATCCATTGAAATGTTTTATGTTGAGATGGAAATTAGAGATTGAGTAAAGATCCCCAATGATAATTTGTTCATAGCTGGTTTGCCATGTACATGTAACATCAATGATGCTGTTTTCCTTATGACATCAAAGAAATAATTACCGGTAGAATTTTCTCTTATCAGCAGAGTTGCTTGATAATAGAATTATCAAGAGAGTCACAGCAATAATGAATTAAAATATGAATTGTGGGGTAAAAAACATAGGTATGCACATTCAATTCTGGAACTTTTTTTCAAACTTTCATGCATGTAATGGTGAAACCAAAAAACTTGCCCCCAAATCTTTCCACACATTTATTGCTGTATTTTAGTTGAATAGTTATGATGCATTATTTATTTTGTTGTACATTGCTGGAACAGACCATATGAATGAACACTCAAAGATTGAAAAAAAAAATCAGAATGGATTTCAGCATCACTTTAGATATAGAAAGTGCATTGATTCAACTGTCAGTCAATTTATCATTTTTCTTGCAGATAATACAGACTCCTGGATTATGGGAAACAGACAAACGAGGATTGATCTTGGAACAAGATGGAGGAGAACAGCAATCTGCATGTGGAGGGTACTGTTCTGTGATATGACTTTCAACTCTGTGTATGTTGTCATGGATACTGATATGGATTTAATTCGGTTGTCATAGTGATCATTGTAAGAAAAACTCAAGGTGCTTTCAAGTTTTATATAAGTTTATTTGTAGATGTATTTGTTCTATCATTGATAATGTATGTTACAGTGATTTTAATAGGGATTAAAAATAATATCAATGATAAGGTCTAACAGTTATTTTAAATTTAAAATGATAGAAATCCCCAAAATATTTCAAAAGTTTTCATAACAAAGATAATTCAGTAGCATCCATAAGATTTTATGAAAAATTAAATAAAACCAGTTAAGTTGTAGTCCTGAATCATTGATGTTCAAACCATAATATATTTTGACCAACCTAATAATATCTACATTTATATAATTCATTATCAAGTCTGGGGAAGTTTTCTCATTGTTACAGCCTTGTAAAAAGAAATAAGAGGATTTCTTTTCAATCCTAACTTGTTTTTGACAAAACTTTGTCGGGGCCTGGGTGGCCGAGTGGTCTAGGTAGTTGATTTAAACTTACCTGTACAGATCACTGTAACCTATCCTCAATACGGCGTGAGCTCACGCCTGGGTTTTTACCATACAAAAACGAGTTTCGTTTAACACGCATCGCACGTGATAAGGTTTGTCAGTTACCTGCCCAAGGTCGGTGGTTCTCTCCAGGTGCTCCGGCTTCCTCCACCAGTAAAACTGACCGCCGCGATATGACTGAAATATTGTTGAAAATGGCGTTAAACCCCATTCAAACAAACAAACAAATTGATTTCCTTTTACATCATGAATTGTATAATTTATTTGGCCTATAAAAACTTATTAACTAGAAATTCAGAAAAATTTACTGATCTTCCTCATTTTGGCCTCAAGACTGTCTAATGAAGGGAAATCAAGAAAAGCACTTTACAAGCAGTTAAATTTGACTTCTGAATAAGTCCAGTGTAGAATACCCAAGTCAGAGATCAAAAGTGCCTAGTCCCCTGTTTTGAGATGTGAATCCTGTCTTTCTTGCACATAATCCATATTTTGTCTTTATTTGTCTGTTTAGTAGCACAAGGAGTATGTCTACTTTATACATTAATATAAACTTTGTTCAGTACCGCCTAGTATCTAGTTATCTACATTGTACTTATGAATTTGTGTGTATTTATACAACCAGAATTGTTCGTTGATTATTTTTTTACCAGAACTCAGTTGGATACAAAAGCGAAACTTTCACGTATGATTTTGTGAAATGCTTTTAGTCGCCGAATTTCCATCACGCCAATGGTTCCTAAGACAGGGTGGTCGGTATTGTCAACTTTAGCATCTTAATTACGACAGTTTATAAAATGCCTATGGTTTATCTGTAAGACAGGATGGTCGATATTGTCTTCTTTTGCATCTTAATCACGACAGTTTATAGTATGTATATGGTTTATTTTTTATTTACGAATACAATTCATTACGTTTTAGTAAATATCTTAATAAGATAAAAAGAAATAGCCTTATAAAAATGAACCAATATATTTTATTATTTTATAATGCTTAAATTTTCTTATACCTCTAACCTTAGTAAAAAGGGGTGAGCTAATAACGATATTAAGGGTATTGATAATTAACAGACTGAGTATGAGAAAAATTAAAGCTGCCAAAGAAGCAGACAGGACTCTTTAGGTCAGACGACAAACAATAAGCCACAAAACGAAACAAAACACACAAAAAATCAATCCTCAAAATAGTATACAGAAAACTAAAAATTTCAAAAGCACGAGCCCAGTGAGAACCTAGGTAAGCTCGGATGTTCCGCGAGGGAAAGAAGCTCCCGTTCGGCTAGTGGTATAATTCAAAAAATATGTATCGTCTCAATATTGTATTTAAATATATGCATCTCTTGTCTAATTCAAACAAGGACTTAATACAAGTTTGTTCTCATAATTACAACTTCACTCAATATTGTTTGTCTAATATGTACAAATCTGTTTATATCTTTCTTAGTACTTATTCTTACACTTTTTCCAGTGATGTTCTTCAATAAAAACTTCACAAATATGATGAACGAGTGGACAGTGCTGCTCAAGAGAAAGTATAGATATAGATGTAGTACGAATCATTCAATATGTACAAATTACTATTTAAAAGTGCAATGTTTCTAATAATCAAACGATTTTAATATATCGTTCATTTTCTTTATTTATGCCGATAAGGTTTTCGTAGAATGACATTTAGTACCCTTTAATTGTTTCTTATATGCAACTTTTACAGGTTGCACAGAACCCTTGGATTTAGTTTTCTTAATCGATGGGTCAAATGGCGTTAGTTCGTCGGACTTTATTCAGCAAAAGGCTTTTGTTTCATCTCAGACAATGGAATATTCTGTGTCGCATAATAAAGTAAAAATTGCTGTTTTACTTTACTCTGGTATAGTGTGGGAAACAATTGATTTCAAGGAGTCCGAAATTGAGGACGCATTTATTTCAAAAGTGTCGACAATGTCACAACCGTTTGGAGATTTGTTTATTAATAATGCGCTGAAATCAGTTCGAGAGCTATTTCATTCCGAAAATAGACCCGGAGCAAGACGCGTAGCAGTTTTAATTACCACAGGCCGTTCTAATCGATTGTGGGAGACGTTCAAAGAAGCAAGACAACTGTCTAAATACAACATAGTATTATATGCC
This sequence comes from Geukensia granosissima, assembly GCA_032357055.1. Taxonomy (NCBI): domain Eukaryota; kingdom Metazoa; phylum Mollusca; class Bivalvia; order Mytilida; family Mytilidae; genus Geukensia; species Geukensia granosissima. The sequence continues at coordinate 6,170 of JAULBM010321729.1, read as the reverse complement.
GTAGGTGTAGGACATGGAATCTCCCGAAACGAATTAACGGGTCTTACTAGTGACAGGAACAATGTGTTAACTGTCGACACGTTTAATTCACTGTTTTCCCTGTCAAGAAAATTGCATGAATTAATTTGTCCAGGTAAAAATAGGTTAATTAATTATCACAATTGTGAATATTTTTATCATTACGATTTGCACTCAGAATTTTCAATGATTGCGGTATATAGTGAATGTGTGACTTGACATTGAGTGATATGTCCAGGGTTTTCGGAAATAAAGCGCAAATTCAAAACACCTTTATAAGTTAAATGTAGCCATTTAGGCAAATTTGTATTAAAGATAAAATCACTACGCCATATGATTATTCGTTATTTGGTTTTTTTTTATAATAAATTGCTTAAAATCAAAAGACACGATCACGAGTGTTGCCCATCTAGCTCGACAAGTATTAATTCTGAATATCTTCCTCCTATAGTTCGTAGACCAAACAAAACAATGTGAATCTTCCTTTTTAACTCACAACTTAACTTTCTGTACATTAACATTTAAAAGAAATTTAAACAATTGGAACCCTATATCGTACTTTCTTAACGTCAACAACAAACAGAAGTTACATCAAGTCACATAGGTGGTCTGTAAGATGAGTGCACCGGGTGGGATAAGGGTTATCAAAGTGATATTTTTATATAAATTTAAAAGAAAGAATAATGTTATATATGTCGATACGACACGATCTACATCTTATATAAGTTTATAACAAATCTTCAAATTTATTCCTTTTTACACTGATTTTAACGTCTAAGAATTAGTTCAATCGTTTAGAAAGTTAAAATACTGTAGATAATATTGAATAGTTTTAAATCTGAACATTACAGGATATCAGAAAAGTTCTGTACAAATACAATCAGAAGAATCCATAAATTTACTTAAACCTCAAGTGGAATTGTCAATTTTCAACAGTGGAGGACTGCACGGACCTTCATTACTACCTCAAAGGAAAAATCTTATTGATAATGTATTATTGTCAGAGAATTTTAAGACTAAATCAAAAACTGACCAGATGTCCACACAGACCCAAAAAATTGTAAGTGTTCCGAATATCGCTGAAGCCAAAAATATGGTGGAGGTAAACGTAACTACTACGGAAAATATGAAATCCAGAACTTTCACGGAGATTGAAAAATCCAACGGTATACAAAGGCTCAATAGCGTAGAGAAAAATACCAGCATAAACAAGGATACCAATCTTTTAGTTTCGGATGTATCTCATGTAACGAACAGAAGCAAAAGCGAAACGGTGAAGAATTCGAAAGATATACCAACCGTTACCGTGGTTACTATGACAAAACAAAATGACACAATCAAAAAGCAAAGAGATAGTGTAACTGATGTAATTACCCGACTTAAGTCTAGTTTTAAACAACGGAAGCGGAATCAAAAGGAGAAGATGAAAAATAAGAATTTTGATAGAAAAATAAACATCAGTACACCATTACTGTCAAATGCAAATGACAAAGAGAATAAATTGAGCACAGAAAAACAAGAAAGCAAAACAGACCATTACAATAAATATCCTAAATTTAAAACGTCACCTGTATATAATGATAGTCTGAAAAGTTCAGGTAAGTAATATTAACAATACTCAAATAAAACTTAATATTTTAGTTAAACTAAAATGAATGTACAAATTCACAAACAGTCGTTACGTTGTACCGTTTAAATGTATTTGTTTTGTTGTTTTTTTTTTGTTTGGGGGCGCCACTGATAAGTCTTTTCTGGAAGAAAGGGTCACCTTTAGAAGACACTTTAAAGCAACATTACACTTTTTGTGGACACTCTTTCTTTACGTCTCTGAAGTGCCATGTCAACAAATAGTTATATATATTGTTCCTATCTACAAAATTGGCATGGTGACGACTCTCTGCCCTGTGTGTTAATATTTCTAAATGATGAAATAATGAAATCTTAAGTTGTTATTTCAAAATAAAAACTGTAGTTAAGAGAAAGGTCATCATTTGCAATTTTTCCTTTTATTTGTCTGCCAAAAATTATCAGTATTCTTTTGCTACATTTAGATCTTGTACTTCCTACATTTTGGTTTTGGTATTTATGCTACTGATGAGAGGTAACTCCTTGAAATGTACATATAGAATATCAAATGTCTCCATAGTTATTCAACATTGGTTATTTTGTATTTTGCAAAAAAGTAATGCTAACTTGTAAAGTCAAGTTGATTATGAAGTGGCCACTAAAATTACTACCGAAACTTTTGAAGACTTTTTACCTCATTGCTTAAGATACTGAAGATGATTGGACTTTCAGTTTAACACTTCAAAATATTTGTTCTATAAAATGAAACAAGAAAAAGACGAAGTCTTGAATTAATGGTCATATAATTGATACTAAAGCGCAACAGTAATCGTTAAATTCAGAATTTTTTTTCTTTAAAACTATGTTTTAATAGATTGCTCAACAGCTACGCCATGTCCAGAAAACCAGCATTCTTAGATTAGTTGTTGAATAACATTCAATTTAACAAATGTAGACTTCATATACTTAGGCAACTGATAGTTTCTGTAGTATCATTAAAAGCAAACCGTAGTCATGTCCCCCCCCCAAAAAAAATGATAATCTTCATTAATTTTTTGACATGACAAAATAAATTGGGCGGAGGGAGGTCAGAATTGAATGAGCAGCTCCTAGCTCTTCCCTCTGGGTGTAATGACAGCCCTGGATATCGACCCCGGAACGCAGCGTACAAGTTGAAATAGAAAGACAAATTAATTATGTCTGACACAGATACAATCAAATGAAAGAATAAATTACAATTTATTAGAAATTAAAATTATCTCCGAAATATAACAACAAACCATCAGTATGTTCTTCAGTCACAAATCGTGCTTTTATTGGTTGTTTTCTTTAGAGATATTTTTTTTACTTTTCATTATCTTTATTTCTTTTTCTTTATTATCATTTTGGGGTGGGGGTATGACTACAGTTTGCTTTGATATTAAAAGGTTGCACAAATCTTACAAAAGGCGTTATTATTGGTAAAAAACTTCCTCAAAATCTGCTTAAAGAAAGTACAAATTTATGTGTCAAATAAAAACTACCAATACTTTAAAATATATTAACAACAGTTATTGGGATCAAAATCTGGTTAAGGGTATTACATTTCGGGTTAAGAGTAAATTGTTAGATTTTGTCTTTCTTTGGTCGGAAAACATGATAAATATGATTTCTCCCTTTAAAACACTGTTCGTCGATTTGTTTTGCTTGATGAATGAATATTGGAAAAATTAACAACAACATTAACAAGTTGGATTATAACATAATAATTTATGTTTTTTTTAATTAATTTGTTATGATTAACCTTTTTTCTTTTTTCGGGATAAGGGTATCGGATAAGAGTATGATTTGAAGGTTAAGAGTTGTTTCGGGTTAAATGTACAACAAACGTGTAAATGTTAATGATTCATTATTGTAATTTTTGTGCCTTACAATGTTGAAATTGGGTCGACCCTTACTTCATTCACGAATATTGTGACCATAGCTTTTCATGAAGATGTATGTTTATAATCTTTGTTCATTTAATATCTTACATATTTAAACGAAATAATATGAAATATATTTAAAAATGACACGTTCCACGTATGTAATAAGTTATTATAAATATTTAAAGGCAAATTTAACTGCGCGTGAAGCGCATTTCTGGATTAACCTGCACCAGACACGCTTCTGATAAAAATGGGAAGATTAGTCATATACATGTATGGCTGAGTTTTTCACGATCAAGATTCACGCATAATATGAAATTTATATAGTTAATATATACAACATTTTTTCAACAAAACATAAAAAGTCCTAAATTTAGACCATGAAACATACTCTTGATCTCCCTTATTAAGTAAATGTAAGTGTTTATTCTTCTTTTCTTAAGGGAAAAAAAGTATGTATAAAGAAAATTTATTACAAAAAAGTTTTATATCATAAAAATCATTAAAACCATACACCATTATGAGCAACACCAAATTCATATTCAGTGGTTTTTTGATTGGATAGCATATGTCCAAAGGGTCTAAATTTGACTACTGTTTGTAAACTTTTCGGAAATTATCAACTGGTATCTTAGGAATATTTGACTATTTTTGCCAAGAAGTAGAACCAAGTGAGGCGTCCAATAAAATACGAAAATAAAATGTACTGCTCTCACCAGATAATTTTCAGGCCCATAAAAACTGTATCAGGTGAAGAATTCCCCATTGTAAATTTTTCTGTCCTCTAAAATTCTGTATTTTCAAAATGGAATGGTATCAACCAATTACTTGTATAAATTGTAGTATTGAGATGAGAAAGGAATTTTTACAATTGCATTTTATCTGTTACTTTATGGGCATTCTACATGTTTTTTTGTAAAAGTAATATCACTTTTGCATTGTTAATCCCATGTAGACTTTTCTTTTGCTCCGGGATCATTTTTCATTGAAAGAATATAAAAACGAAAGACATTTCTGTTAAGACTCACCAAGGTACAATTTTCGCAAAATTTTATTGAGATTAAATATGAAAACACCTTTTACTTTTGAAAAAAGACAACATTCCATTAAGTGAGGATTACAGACAGTATATTGAAAAAACAAGTAAGAGCCATCAACCTCATCCCGGTCTAGAATCCGTTTCAGTAAACCCAGACATGTTAATTTCTACCAGTATCAATAGATTAATGGGTAAATTTTAAAATTAAATTATGTGCATCAGAATTAACAGATCAGAATACTGAGCATTTTCCAATGTGTTATAATGAAAATAGTTAGAGGAACATACAATCAGATTAAATTTCTTTCCGTTCTCAAAAACTAATATTAATCAAGGTGATAGAAATAAAACAATTAACATTTTTAAATTGTGTTGACGCTTTCACCACGTTCTGTTTATGTCAGAAAAACACATTTCCTCGTCTATCAACCCAAATTTCTTATTTATATGTATATATACATGTAAACGACACAAACAGTATCAGCTATTGATTTTATTTGGCAAAATAGTTTACATATATATAAATAATTCAAGTCTGTAATCTAATTGAAATTAAAAAACCTTCTATCGAAGAAAATGAAACATTTTAACATACTGTACCTGACTCGTCCGATTACAAGCAAAATAAAAAATAAAACAGGAAACAAAAAATAAAACTACAATCTGTAATATATCCTGTATAAATTCAACTAAGACAGGCTATGTTTTATTAGGAAACTGTTACATAAAAAAAAAGATATTTATATCAAGAAAAAATATCATTATTTTACAAGAAGAAAAAATATCATGTTTGTATAAGACCATGTATATATATGAAAACATTGAAAAATAAAAAATTACAAAAAAAATTATAATTTTAAGACAATACACAGTCATTTCGGTATTTCTGTTGCCTTAACATTAAGTAACTTCAATAATTCTCAGGGTTCTAAAAAACGTCTTTAAAGTTAGCTGTGACATATTACCAAACATGGTATATCATGAATGCTTGTGATATCATTATTGCTTGTTATAATAAGATTTTTTTCCGTTTTTCTTCATTTGATTCATTTATGTGACATTCACACATTAGTGCCATTTTTAATTTCAATATATTTTAAAATAGATTAAACCAAGAAATCGAAAGACTGAATGATATATTAGAAATGGAAAAGAGATCCCACCAGACAGAAAATGACAAAAAAGAAAAGGACAATACAATTCTTAGAGGTCAAATGGATAAATTGAAACAGGAAGTAGACCATTACAGGGAAAGGTAATTTTATGATAATAAAAAATCATGCCAATGAAAACGACAAAATTTTCAAATTTTTCATACGGAAAAAAATGGAGAAAAACAAAGAACATATATAAAAAAAATACCAGCATCTTTTGTTATATTTCATTTTAAAAGAATTGTAAGGATTCCTTCACCGGATTTTTTGAAAATTGATAATAAATTGAGAGACTCAGTTCATGAAACGTACATTTTCAAACTAAATGAGGCTATGATGTCAGTAGAATGGATTAATTAATATGTCTCAAGTGTTCCAATTATGTTTCATAAATTAACTTATTGTATACTGATACAACATGGCTACAAATATTGGGAAAACTCAAGCGTCTAAAATCCAAGTTTTTCTATGTTTTGGTTCATATAA
>JAULBM010321718.1:0-13503 GCA_032357055.1 Geukensia granosissima | reverse complement strand
CCGGAAGTTTTTCGGTCGCCATCATGATTTGGTTGACCGGTACGAAATATCCATTTCACAGATGACAATGGATGTCTTCCGACTGTCATGAATACAAATCCGTTCCAATACCGGTTGTGACTAACATCAATTTTGACTATACACCGGGTTTGACTACTGAGTAACACGACGGGTGCCACTAGTGGAGCAGGAGTTGCTTACCCTTTCCGGAGCACCTGGACTCACCCTGGTTTTTGTAAGGTTCGTGTTACTCCAGCTATAGTTTTCAGTGTAGTGTTTTGTGTTCTTTGTTTGTCTTTCGTTTCATTTTGTTGACCATGGTCTTGTCTGTCTTCCGACTTAACGATTTCTGTCTGCCCTTTTAGTATCTTCGAATTCCTGATTAAGTCATGCTTTGTGAGATCATCATTCACGTATGACGTCGTGTTGATTTCAGCTTGTTATAAACCGGTTAATCCGGTAACGTCACAGCCAAACAAATGTCAACATTTCGCTACGTGCATACATTCCGACTACAAACAGACCATTCAAAATAAACCTTATCCCAAAAGAAACTGGTTTCACAACTCGGATACTTAACCGCTTATGAACTTTCGTTATTTGATTTTATAATAATAATAAACTTGAAAGAGGCTCGTTTATAATTAATTTTGAAATAAAATAGCTTGACTTAATAACCTGCGATATACAACCCCACTCGTTGTGAAACCTATATAGAGCGCTTTTTGAGTTGCATCCAATAAACAAACCTGAAATATTTATCAGTATTTTTTTGACCCAAAGATTTCTTATTAAGGGTGATCGTTACCAAATTTACATAGAGTATACACCAGAAAAGTTTTTTCCGTTTAACACCTTAACCTTCAGGTTAACAATCCATATCATTTTATCTGGAGTGAAAGTTATAAATATTGAAGAAGGTATCTTAATTGAAAATTAATTTCTTCGCAGTATGATGTTTCACAATGAGTACACCCGCGATATTTTCTAAAGCAGCCGTCAATAGAAGACATTATCAAAAGCGTTCAAAATTCTGGTATATCCTAATATTAATCATAAACTGAATGAAAAACATACAAGCTAGCACGGCTATGAAATATTAACATCGTTTTTATTTCCAATCTTGTAGACAACGCTTGATTTTGATTAGTCAATACCATAAATTGCTCAATTGTTTACACATCGATAAACCATTTTTTTCAAGTGATTTAACCAAATTAATACAAAATCCAAATAATGCTTTATTTGGAATTGAATAGTAAATCCACTTTTGAGTTATCTGACTAAACGAATGGAATTATGTTATAAATGCTTTATCATGGAATTACTAGTGTGTAACCTCAAGCTTTCAAACAGAAAGTCCTTCGGACTTACTTTTATTTGTGAGTGAGTCGGCTTAGTTAACATAACAATAAATTCAAAATAACATTTGTTACTAAAATACACTGCATTGGAAATTTTCTCGCAAGTTCTTTTCATAACATAAAATGGTCTAACCGTACTGTATCGACGATACAACTTTAAAATCCTAAATAATTTTACAGGCGGACAATTCCAACATTTCTTCCGATTCTGCTTGTTTATCCGCTTTCTTATCTTGGACAAGATTATGCATTAACTTTACGGTTTGGTTTTTTTTTTCTTATTTTCTTCATTATTCTTGCCAACTAACTTATTTTTATTTCATTAGTAATTCATTTCTAATCCCCCAAAATTGTCCAAAAAATAGCTAAGAAAATTTTAAATGAGGACTGATTCCGAATATGAAAGCATATCAGCCTTTATGCAAAATATACAGGATAGGGCTTGTTCGCTGCGTTTACTGGGTCTTTATCGGCAAATTCTGACATACAAAGTGATATTAAAGAATATATATTCCTCAAAATCCAAATATAATTTATTTGTTTTGTTTGTATGTTTGATTGGGGTTTAACTGTACTTTAAACAATATTTCAGTCATATCGTGGCGGTCAGTTTTACTGGCGGAGGAAGCCGGAGTACCCGGAGAAAACTATCTAACTTGGACAGGTAGCTGACAAACCTTATCACGTGAGCGAGTTAAAGGCGACCTGTGTTGTGTTGTACTAACCCAGGCGCAATCTCAAACCGTATAGGATATAAGATACAGTGATCTGTACAGGGAAATGTAAATCAATTTCATAGACAACTCGGCCACCCAGCCAGCGATACAAGTGGAAAACAATATTTTTTTTCTCATCATTCGACACGTAGCTGTCATCAAAGCAGCAACACGTGCTGCAGAGCAGGAACTTAGACCGTAGTACAACGTGGAGTGATGAAGTAATGACCAACTCCTTACATCGCCCTCGACACAGTGACCCACTTGCAACCAGCCCTGCTGCAGTGTGTTGAGGTAGGAAGCGGTCATGAAAATCACTTCACAGCGGAACCGGTCTGCTCTGCTCGGCCCTGAAAAGCGCTGTTTAGTCCAACAAATTCAGCAAGATACATAAAGTCAACAAATCGACGTCATATTGAAACAATGACAATCCAGCATGTCGACAAAGTTACAACAATACTTCCTTGTCACCAGCTCAAATTATACCCACCAACTTGACAACCCAAAGTTACATCAATACTCAAGTTCCTGTAGGAACCGTCCGACTGAGAGCATTAATTTGCTGTGTAGGACGTAAAACACCATCAACCACCGCCACTGAATAGGGAATCTTTCCAGGAGTTTATCAACAACATGTTGAATGTAAAAAAGCAAACTAAAGACGTTAAAATTACGAGAAATAAAACAACTTACCTGAGTATCAATTACTATGTTCAATAACATTAGGAAAAACAGCACTGCCCACAATGGAGAAAAAGGAAGTTTAGACACCGCTTCTGTATATGCAACAAATGCTAATCCGGGACCTAAATAAGTTGAAATAACACATATTGTAATACATTTATACACATAATTTGACGAGAAGAGGTTGATTGCTATAATATTTCTGTTTGATGGGTCATGGTCTCCAAGTACTAAAAACCATAAGGTTTTTGATTCACTGAAATGTTCAAAGTTTCAAATTCAAAATGGTCAATACAGTGTGAAAAAAAAATCCGGATCACTAGAGTTCAGTCCGCCATTTTTTGGTGTTTCTGTAAAAATTTGTTAACATTTGAGTTTTCTGTATTGTGTTTGTGTTTTGTGTTTTTCTGGTCTTTTTTGTTTGTTGTCTCGATCTTAGGTTTGTTCCATCTGTCTCAGTTCCAATGTTTTATACCTTTTAATGTGATGAAGAGTACTATGCGGATAATGATAATGTCTATGGGTGAACTTGCCACGACGATATATACTCTAGCGATTTATTGTAGTAATTTACTTTGGCACTCCCTCTCTTCCCAATAATAAAAAGACCTTGCCGATGAATGTCGAAAGCAAAAATCATTAAACACATATGTTCTGATACCCATTTGTCAACTGTTGTCATCTTTTACACATATACATACACAAAAAAGGCTCCGACTTTGGCCTAAAAAAGTTGACTTAACTTAAACTTCAGTTCGTGTAAAAAATAAAGGATATATTTGCCATAGAGTGCAGTTGAAGATATTAATTGTTCAGCAATTAAAATTTCTACAAAAATCTGGTTTGGATTCAAGACTGCTTTTTTAATGTCGGATAGTATAGTAAAATTAAATTAATAAATCAGCAGTCGACGCAAACGCTATGTCATGTTCAAAAACAGAATATCAACCAAAAGATTTCCAGCCGCAATGAACTCGTACTATGTTTAATTCTGATATACAATTAAGGGCCTTCATTATGATGATTTTTAACCATTCATCCACGAAGAAATGTCTATTTACCCTGTGTAACTACATCATCAATCTCCATTCCCTTTTGGTGCGCCATGAATCCCAAAACAGAAAATGTTACTAATCCAGCAAAATTACTTGTACCGGAATTAACAGCAGTGACAATCATGGCGTCTCTGAAAATTAGGATACTCTAAAAAAACATTGGCATTGACAAAGTATAGCATGTGTTGTTCAATTACTGCAAGACAACTTCTATTTGCGTACGACCTATTTTGACGATTTCTACAAAATAGAGAAAATTGCAAAAATAACCCCTACATATATATTACTTGGTAAACTGACCGATTCATTGCTCAGTTTAAAATTGCGACAAAAGTCTGCGAAAAAAGTTGGTTAAGAGTATGTAGTTAATTCACTTTCTATTAAGGATCCGAGAACTCCACTGAGTATAATGTTTTGGTTTTTTGTACTTTGCATGATCAAGTGAAATATAAAACAAGTTATATATCAATACATGTTTAACAGAAACAGCAATGGTCTAAGACAACATCTACACATAATGAAAACAAATAGACCATATCATTGCAAAAGAGATATTTATAGTTAATATCCAAGATATAAACGTTAAAAGGTCTGCAGTTATATATTTTTTTTGAAATGTTATAAAGGTACAGCTGATGGAATCAGGACATCACTAATTTTATTTACCAATGTACCAATGATTTAAGGAAGTTCAGCGGTCTTAATAAAAATCAATAGAATTTTTTTATACTTTGTCAAAACATAACTTATATTATGCTATTCAAAAAATTACAATCAAATGTCAATGTCACCAAACTCGTTTTCAAGCAACGGGTTGTGCAAAATTCTCAATTTTCTGTTGATTACATATATTTTTCTCGATTTTGAGTAACGATAGACTTGTAATATAGAAAAAATTAAAATGTAGCTTTTACTATATATTATCAGAAAATAAAAAGAAAAATTAGGATCACCGATCACGTTTTCTTGCTACATTAATAAATCCATAATTCTATAGTGCAATCCTTTATAAAATGAAGTCATTGGAGTTTCCTCCAATGTCAATGTTCAATTCCTTAAATATTAAAGAAGTCACTGGAGTTACCTCCCCTGTCAATGTTCAATTCCATAAATATTAAAAACTCTATATCCTCTGTAACTATGTAAAACGAATATGTCATTTGATACAGAATTACAATATGTTTATTCAGTTTTATTTTTGTAGAAGTATTTTCTTTCAAAAATAAATATTTGCAATTATAGAAAAAATTCATACCACAAGTTTGCGATCCAAGATGGCGAAAGACACCCGAACCTCCTTAAAACGTTTTTTAGAAGAAACAGAAATGTAAATTACCGTTTATAACTCTTTTATAAGCACTTTAATATCAAACCAAATGATCAAGATTTATTGGTCGATTCGTTTGCTGAAATATTATCATACCACCATGATTACCTAGGAAGCGTTTGGCTAACTGCAACAACCAAAGCTGCTCTAGCAAAATATATATAACCTTTAATATTTATATATTGTTAATAATGTGGATGGAAATTGCAGACAAACGCTTGTGTGGTTGTGTTACCAATAAATTTTCCTTATATACAAAAAATTATAACAGTTCGGGTGAAACTCAATAGATTACATGTACCAAATATTACGCATATTTTTGGCACACATGTTTATGCCCAAGAAAAAAATTATTAGTGGTGATCAGGCCTGGGGTCGATTACATGAAAATGTAATGCATCTCATTAACATGACTTTGCAAATTTGAGCATTAAATTACTATTCACATTGCTCAAATTTGTTGATGTAATGCAATGCATTACATTACACATTACCTGCCAATGTAATGCATTACATTACACATTACTTGCCAATGTAATGCATTACATTACACATTACTTGCCAATGTAATGTATTAAATTACACATTATTTGCCAATGTAATTCATTACATTACACATTACTTGCCAATGTAATGAATTACATTACACATTACATATAAATGTAAATCAGACCTGGAAGGCATTTTAAATACAGATTTTAAAACTGTTAGTAAGTTATATGTTTTACTTAACATGCTTGATCATCTTTGGAGTTGCAAAGGTATTGTCAAGTTAAAACCTTCCTGATCTGAATATTTCACCTTATATACTGAATTGAACGTGTAATTATATGTTAACATAAATGTATCAAAATTTCATTATTTGATTATGTATTATTTCAAAAATATATATTTATGTCCATCGAATATACTTTGCCATAGGAAAATGAACACAGGCTATTTGCCATGTTACTAGTAATGTGAAAAATTCAGTTATGAAAACATATCTGTTTAATATTTTAGTTGGAAAGGACTGTTACGCAGTAATTAATCTGAGTACAAAAACAACATTATGTTCATGTCTGTTTATTGGTTGATTGTATTTCTACATATCATTTAATTATAATCTTGATGAATATGTATCAAATATTGAAACAGAATCACTGTTCAAAGGAATAAATTATTTACTAAGTTTAGATATTACTTAATAAACTGGTTTTAAATACTCATCTCTGGTTTCCTGAGAAATGAAAAAGAATTTTATATTATTTATGCATTTAACAGCAAAATGGATTCGTTTTAAATGATAACAAAACGCAATATTAAATCTTTAAATCTGTTTCAACAGAATATAAATTATTATATTTTACTAAATAATTGTTTTTTCTTGTTGACTCCACGAAGATAAGATCATATAGGAATCAACTGATCGCCATAAAATGTAAATGTAATTTAAAGTAATGATGCATTGCAGATAATTTTTGTAATTTAATGCATTACATTACCATTACCATTACCATTACAAACAATTAAGCCCATTACACATTACTTCACCATTACGACAGCATTGGCCACATTACATTTTTCATTATCATTACACATTACCATTTCCTCAGGCCTGGAGGTGATTTAAGCGATGCAATCGCCTTATAAACGAACAATTACAACAGTTCGGGTGAGACTAAATAGAGCACCAATACATTTCGCATTTTTCTGGATCACATGCTTATGCACATGAAAAAATTATCAGTTTGATGTCTAGGACAAAGTCACCATTTTTAACCGTTAAAATTCTGCATGAATACGAAGAATTTTCAAAATATATTTAACTCACTCTGTTTTTTAGGGTTCGTGTTACTCCAGCTTTAGTTTTAGTGTATTGTGGTGTGTTTTATGTTTGTCTTTTGTTTCATTTTGTTGGTCATGGTCTTGTTTGTCTTCCGACTTAACGTTTTTGTCTGATCTATTGGTATCGTCTAATTCCTTTTACTATCTAATCTTTTTAATAAAATTCACTCATGGCATGATTTACAAAAAAAAAAAAAAAAAAAAAATATTAATAATAATTGCTTCCGTTCTTTGTTAACTATACACAGGAGACATAGAGAGTACTAATGACGTATGAAATTCGTTGAAAGAAAAAAGGAAAAAGAAAATAAAAAAAAAGAACAGGTTAAACCGAAATAATAAAGATTTATTGGGTAAAAAATAATGTACTTTGTACGAATGTCTGACGTCAATTATAAGTCCGCTTGAATTTGTTGAAGGCCATACAATAACTTCTAAAACAATTAAAATATGGAAAAGTATTAAGGTTAGTAGTTGTCCCTGCCGTCAGATTTGGATTCCTATTTGGATTTGTTTGGATTTGAATGCTTCTTTTTCTATGTTTGGATCATGGACTTCCTATATTGTGATTCTAATGCTACTGATAAAAGCTAGTCCGTGATAAATATGGCTTGAACTATTACCCGACATCAAGATGTAGCTGGCAAATTTATGTGCTTACGTTGCCCTAATTAATATCGTGTTATCTCTACAGACACAATCCACACTGATCTAATATGATATTTATTAAGTCATTTCATATGACATGACGTTTTCGTACGTAGTTAAAATGAAGTGACGTATATGTCATTGCATTTCAAAGATACAAGAAACTGTCAGAATATCAAAATGATCATGTATTTAAAAACAGTAGAACATTTTATAAACCACAGTGAAATGTAATTGCCTATATAACATCTACTTTTCATTGTACACCTTATATTATTGACACAAATTAAACAATTAAGTACACGTTGTACAGTATTAAACATACCTATACATGTTATGGTGTAATTGATTGAAACTGGCAAAGGTCAACAATACTCCCCACCCAGGACCGGAAGAAACGAAAACCTGCAAGGCTGCTTTACCCCAAACCTGATAATAAATATCCACCATTTATGAAAATGAAAGTGTAATTTCATGTTGCCGCTGATATGAAAGCTTCTTTAGAAAGAATTTCTGATGACAAAAAATTGTTAAGTCTTCTATGGGCTTCATTGAAAAATACGTGTATCCATTTAAAACATGACAACGGATATCTTCAATGGATTGTGAATAAACGCAGGCTTGGAGGCTGCAATTGGAACAAGATCTGCTTAGCCTTCAAATGTACCTGAGCTCACATCTGGTTTTGTTGTGTTTAATGTGTGGTTTTTAGTTTAGTTCTCTTTTTAATTAAAAAATATTATTTCCCGAAAAATCCACATCTAATTAGTCTTGTCTTTCCTTTAATGAAAATAAATCTATTCTTCACATATACTTTTAAAAATTACCTTCCGTTATATCTTAATATGTCTTATCGATAGTTTATATAATTGATGATTTCGTAAGATTATACAATTACAGATATCAATAGATTCGCAGTTTCAACACCCTATCCTGATCTTAAAGGGATAGAGACATTAAGGCCTTCTTTGGCCCAAAAAATCTGTCAAAAGTCCAATGTAGAATTCCCATGTGAGAGATCAAAAGCGCATAACTTAAACAGACAAGACAAATCTGAATCAAACTAAAAGATTAAATGAAAACAAAAGGAACAAAGGCTTGAAATCTACGAACTCCTTTACAAAACACGAATTAAATCAGGTTCTCCGGAAGGGTAAGCATACCCTATCTTGAGCACAACATTCGTCATGGAATCATTAAACTCTATTCCGGGTTAACGTCAATCCGAGATGAGGTCAACCTATTGTTGTATTACCGGTGACATGTCCTTAACTAATTGAGATAATCTGATACCATAAGTATGAAGCAATTCATGATGGCGACCATAGAATTATAGGAGGGAGGATCTTCATCTTGAATGGATGTGACCGTGTCGTTATTTATAAGACCACAGCAATGGTCTCGCAAGAAAAACTCTGATGCTTGGAACAGACACGAGAGTATCGAATGAACAGCGAAACATAAACCCTGTACACAGGGGAAGCAGAAATATTGCCACATAAATATGGAAAGTTTACAATAGGAAAATTGAAGTCATGTCGTTTGTGGTAAATCGTGAAAGCAAGTTTTCCCTTCTTGTCAATTTCGAGGAAAAAACCAGGTATGAAGCAGATTTTGTTCAGTTTGTGGTCTCCTTAATTTCTAGATCATTTGGGTATATTTGATCGAGAAGTATTATTCAATAACGAAACATCATCGATAAAGCGAAATGAAAAATTAAACGATCTGGCAAATTTTTAAAATTATTTCGCAGGAGTCCCTGAAAAGGCTCGCCCACCAAATTCTACAAACATGTCGTCAATCATAAAGTCCAGCATTTGAGAATATGACCTTCTCTTATTTATAAGAAACAGTGATGTGTACAAAGTAAGACATCTTTTTACCAAAAAACTAAATATTTATATCTTTGATTTCCGCTTTGTTTAATCAACTACTGATGTATCAATCTCTTAAGAATGTCTTTAAGTTGTGAATGTGTATATATGGTATAACGGGTTGATAAGTCAAACGTCTGAATACTTCTTCGAAATGTTAAATATTCGGATTTGAAATAGTGAAGTAGATCTTTCGATTATTTAAGATCCACTTTTGATTTACACCGCTTTGAAGTACGCTTTATCACAGTAATTTCAAGGCCTTCCTTGACTGTCGACAGTATATTTTAAATAATACCTCTGGTGTTTTAGATAAACTACGCGCCCTTGATAAACCATTTGAAACCGTGACCGTGGACATTTACGATTTTTGAACCCCTTATACTACACTTCCCCATAACCTTTTTAAATTCATATAATTATGTGTTTAAAAGAAAGAATATGGAGTATGTGCCAGAATGAAACAAGCAACACTTTTTATGTGGTGTTATTTCATATCATAGCAAGAGACTGGGTAAATTGATTGGTTCATATTATAAGTAACATCTCATTAATATTCCAACTGGTCAAAGTTAAATAATGTGTAAAAACAAAACACATATTATATACATGTATAAAACCAAATATATATTTTAATACATACAAGAACAAATACATGAGATCAGTTAGAAATAAACTTGTCTAACATATAGCACCATGTAAAAAACAACCCTGAACAACCTTACATATCTGGTCGAAAAGGGGTTAAAAACCCACAAGGTTTCAAAAGAGAAATCTACCCCATATAGGCCGGCAGGGCAACTGGCAAAATCAAGAGACAATCTAAAAGAAAAATAAAACCAAGAGTAAAGTAATTAAAATATTATGAAATATTATGTGGTATAAAAACATATCTTACAAAAAGTCCTTTTGCTTTAAGTGAATATCTTCAGATAATAAAATACAATCATATGCTGCACCTAACTGGCCCAAGCAGGACAGGTGCCGACAAATATCAGCTCAAAAACATTACAAGTTTATTTAAAGATTTTAAACTGACGTAAATAAAGAGCTTTTCAACAGGCCACGTCAGAACAACAGCTCGTTCGTTAAATTCATTAGATGGTATCTACACGAACAAGAAACGAAAAGTACACTAAGAAAAGAAAAATCGTCCATTTTAACTTTAATTTTAGTGCATTAACAACCCTGTTCAATTTCTAAATCCGAATCTTAAAAGGGTGTGCGGTCATTACTGGTGTTCGATTTATTTAAGGTGAGATCTTTTGGATAAATTTCCTTTGAAATTTGTGAAACACCGGAATATTTAAAGCTAAACACCATTTAAATATCTTAAAGTATTATTAATCGTGTCCATTAAATCCTGTTTGGAAGAGTTGTTTTGAAGTTTTGTGATTCATAACAATTTAAAAATAAATCGGCAAGTGTCTGCTTATCGAGTAGGATTCGAGCGCTGTCATTATAACTGATGATAACCAACAATTTATTAATTAATATATGATTTGTCGGTACAAAAGGATTGTATTTATTACAGCATATGTAACAACAACCAGGCTCGCTGAACGACCAGTCGATTAGATATGAAAAAATCTTTTCTTAAAATCTTACATGGTAAAGTGGTTAAAAATGTAAAAAGAAAATTCATAATTGTTTGCTGAAGAAAAGGAAACATGAACAAATTTTAGGTATTGCCTAGAAGCAGAAATGAACTGAGACTTAAATAGGAGTTTTATGAAGTTTTGGAAGCCAGTACATTGTGACAACTCTTATATTGTCAGATGCACCCTTTAACTTTATTGCGTTTACAGACTATGTCAATAGCATTGACCATCAAACTTCGAGATATATTCCCTAAATTTTCCATATTTATTTAACATTGGTAATTTTGTATTTCTAAATCCATGATATTAGCATTTGGACCAAAATGATATGCTGGTTTTATTTTTGTAGTACTAGCAATCTAACGTTTCTGGAGAGCTTTTTCGCGTAGATTGTGGGACTGCCATTGAAGTTTGTAAACCATTTATAAAGGTTGAATTTTCATATTTATGAATGCGTGTTTGGTATACCAAACTTTTAAACGTTTTGCTCCTGAAAAAAAACCAAAAAAACTGTAAAATAGTTTTGATTTCTTCTGAATAATTCTTGACGTGTGTGTTCGACAAGACAACATGAATCTGTTCAAGTCCAGTTTAGAATACCCATGTGAGAGATCAGAAGTGCATAGTCTAAAGAGACAAGACAAATTTGAAACAAACTAAATGATAAAACGAAAACAAACGGAACAAAGGCTTGGAATCAACGAACTTTTTTAACAAAACAGTAATCAAATAATCCAAAGATTTTGTTTTTCATGTAATATAAGAATCAAAGAACAATGAAAATGTCTTGCCCATTTACCGTTTACTATTAATTAAACGAGAACACGTTAATCATTTTTGGCAAGACCGTGTGCTTGTGTGTATTTATGTCTTGTATTATTATTGTTTGTTCGTATGATTGGGGTTAAACGCCACTTTCAACAATATTCAGTCATATAGTGCGGTCAGTTTTACTAGCGAAGGAAGCAGGAGTACCCGGAGAGAACCACCGACCTTGGGCAGGTAACTGACAAACCTTATTACGTGCGATGCCAGTAATTAAACTCAACCCGTTTTTGTATGGTACAAAGTCAGGTGAGAACTCAAGTCGTGTAGTCTACAGGAATCTGTACAGATAAGTTTAAATCAACTACATAGATCACTCAGCCACCCAGGCCCCCTTGTTTTATTTTATTTATTCGTTGAAAATATGCATGTTTAAATTCCGAAAATAAGTTGTTTTGTTTAAAAGGGGTGGAAGGAAAATGTATATATAAATCTTCTTTCAGTTTCGAAATATCATTTTAGTTAGTAAGGTTGCTGAACGTGATAAGTAACACTAAAGTAACAACGATATATTTACATTAATAACGTAGCTAGTAACAGCGTAATTGAAATGTAGTCATAAAATCTTGTATTTAACATAGCTATCATGAACCTAGCTAGAGAGCGCTAGCATGTACAAAAATAGCCATTCAAGCGACAGTACAGTATGATTAAGGCAAATGACATAAACATGTTAAATTCATTGAAACATCAGAACGTTAGATAACGTCATAGAATGGACCATCCAAAATATTTCAAAATGTAATGTAGTTATAAAACAAAGAAAGTACATTAAGATGAAACACAATCGAACGAGCATCAACATCATGACCTGGAACATAGAAGAGGATATAACGCAAGCACGGTGAATCATTTCACCGAATCCACATGCCCCCAGAGAAAAACTAAAGCATTCAGAGGAAAGAGACGATGGTCTGATCAAATGTGGCTACAGTTTATTTGCTGGGGGTTTAAATGTTTCTGCAAGGGACCAGCAAAAAATTCATTTAGATAGTCCCAAGATATCTTTAGTACATGTAAGGTCCCGTCTTACGTATAGGTAAAAAATCTTAATCTTCATCTTTAGCTCAATTTAAGGCTGAAACCACTTGCTTGCGAAGAAATAATGTATTAATCATCTCTAGTGCTATTGACATAATGATCGAAATTTGATCAACGAAATGGTTAATTTTGAAAGATTGTGACTACTTTAACAATGTAAATTAGCGCAATGCGAAAACCCATTCAATTTGTACTCATTACACAACTCGATGATTAATTTATGGTGAAATGTTGAGTTTGTTATCTGTATAAAGCTATGCTAGTAAAATGTTTTGTCATACCGATCAGTATGTTGCCTATAGTGCAAAACTGAATGTTGACATAGTTTTTCGGTGTTTTATTATTCTGTCGGGGGCTATATTATGCAGTCTCTATATTAGTCCCTGGGCTAGGTAGGTCTACCGTGCACCCCCAAGGACTCATCCTCACCAACTTTTTTTAATTCGTATTTATACCCCTTTTCGTATTTTAAATGTTAACAAGCATAATATTGGGATGCGTTTAGGTTTTACTGTGTATTTTGTACCCCACCATGTTATTT
>JAULBM010321708.1:0-13503 GCA_032357055.1 Geukensia granosissima | reverse complement strand
TAGAATACTCATGTGAGAGATCAAGAGTGCATAGTCCAAAAAAAAAAACAAAAAAAAAAAAAACAAACAATTTGAAAAGAAAATAAGAGATTAAACAAAAAACAAAAGAACATAGGCTTGTTATCCACGAGTGGGATCACCTGCTCATATCTTTAATCCGGGTAAGCGTCAAGCCGAGAAGAGGTCACCATATCTGGCATTTTTTCTCTCTCATCGAAATCTGAGCTTGATGTTAAAGCTTTGAAGTCTCAAGAGCATATTTCCCAAAGTTGGAGTCTTTGTTAGTCATTACCTTTTTTATCAACATTGGTCTTCTACACTACTCATCAGTCCATTTATATTACATTATTGACGAAAACGGACATTTGTTGATGGCATTGTGAAAGAACACAGCGATTTTGTTTTTGCCCCTATGAAAGTATTGTCCAATTTTGAAAAAAAAATTCTAATCTAATTATCAGCGGGCATTGATGGCTAATAAGCATGATAAGACGAATTTATTTTATTTTTTGGTATGGTGCAAGGTGGTCTTTTAAACTGTAATTTTCTTTGAATGATACAAATTTTCCTTGGTTTTTAGCATTTTTTCTCGTAGAGTAAAACTATTGAACAGTGGAATGATATTGATGTGGCAATACTAGACATGAGATAGCAGGACAGCAAAAAGAATATTAATGGTTTTCACCCTAACTCCCCACATTATATTGTATAAATCCCTTTTAAATGTCTCTCTTAAAACCTTCAACCAAAGATAAAAAAATCAATTTGAACTCTAGACGACTAAAAAAACAAAAATGGCTTAACTGAATGCTTAGTAAACACAAAAACAAGATTGTAGCCAAAATTTCCTAAGATTATCATATAACAAGATGCATGCGTGCGTTCTGATATGTGTATACAATGATGACGATAATAAGGATGAATCAAAAGCAAACCGAGCAGTAAGTGAAGACAGTTTGAACACGAGACAACAAGACCAAGACAAAACACAACGAAAATCCCACAATGTATACAACAATCTAAACATCCAACATATATATTTATGGACAATGTGGACCGTACTAAAAATCAAAGATAACGTTACGTAGTCCGGAAAGTTTAGCAGTTCCTTCCTGTTTAAAGACACAAGTCGCTTATTTCCAATCTTCAGCCCGAGCTTACGGAAAATATTAATTGAAAGAAGAAAGATCAGGATCACACATCCAAAAGATGACGAATAGGCTTGATATTTAGAAACAAGATGAATTTTATGTACGTTGATGTTGCCAGTTAATAAAAAGATAGGAATACAACGTGTAACAATGTAACTGCAATGGTAATATATAACGACTGTACAATGTAATTATTGACGTTGTGACGACTTCTTAAATCAACACACTTTTTCGTCTTTTCGATGTCAGATACAAAACGTTCCTCTAACAAATACATAAATGACATCATCACGATTAAGTTACCAACGTAATATTTTCTTGTCAACTATTTTTAAAGCAAAACAGTTTTATGTAAAATAAAAAAGAAATGTGTTTAAAAATAAAACTTTCTTTAAGTGAGCTAAAGTTATATGTCCTATCATATCCAGGTAGATTTTTCAACGGCATGCGTGACTCGGTCCTCATTTGCCGAAAATGGTGCAACATTCCCACCAATGGATATTGGAAATATAATGAAAACTAACTACGACCAGAATCGGAATATTTTATGGCAGCACTATGGCACAGTTGATGGTACGGCAGTGATTTACCCTTCAACGTACTGGACGGATTGTGAGAATTATGATCCTCGCTTAAGGTACATGTTATATGGTTTAAAAACTTTTTATGACAGAGAAATTTAATTTATGGGGAAAGGGAGGAGTAAGAAGTTTCTTTGTTAATCCGTGTTAGTGATATCTAAGCTTTTGTTCTGAACAATATCATGAATATGAACTGCTTCATATATTCATTGCAAATGCTTGGACGACTACCAAATATTGACACGGACTCGTAAAGTACGCACAATCAAATTGAAAACATGTACATGTATAAAAACTTGAACGAATTATTTATTATTACCCCACTCACCCTAATGAACTAATCGGTACACTAGACTGATCATTTTCTTTTCGCTTGATCATTCATCCCTCCGCTAAAAAACTCCGTTTTCTTGTAAAAGTAAGTAGAATTGTCCTTAACCCTGATATTATAAAAGAAGAGAAATAACTAGGTAAATATTTACATGAAAATACTCGTCTTTTCCCATGTGCGTTTCCAGATACTTTGAAATCTTAATATTCCTTTAGTAAAATAGAAGCATGAAATTAACTTTTTTTTGCTATTAGGAATTAAAATAATTGATTCTCGATAATGCTAATCTATTTGATATTAAACTTGATGATGCAGATTGTATTGAATTACTCATGTCTAGCCATTAGAGACCAGTATCACGCGTTCCGTCAAGCTTTTTTCCCGGCTCAATGAGCATAAAATTAATGTTTGTTCCTTACAGCATTATTAACCTCAAATCCAGGATCAGCGATGTTGTATTGCTACTGATGAATGTTAATAGGAATCGAAGATATCAAAGGCGCAGACAGAAATCGTCAAGTCAGAAGAAAGACAAGACCATGGCTAACAAATTGAAACGAAAAACAAACATAGAACATACAACATTACAATGAAAATTAAAACTGGAGTAACACGAACCCTACAAAAACCGGGGTGAGTTCAAGTGATCCGGAAGGGTAAGCAACTCCTGCTCCACTAGGGACACCCGTCGTGTTACTCAGGAGACAAAGCCGGTGTAAAGTCAAAATCGATGTTAGTCACACCCGGTATAGGGACGGATTTGTAGTCACGACAGTGCGAAGTTATTTGTAAAATGGGTATTTCGTATTTCAACCAACTCATGTTGGCGGCCGGAAAATTTTCGGAGCAATGACTCTCATCATTCCCTGAGAAATCCCTGGGACAGTAGCTTTCTTGTCGGCTGCAACCCTCTTTCAATAAAACTTTAATTAGAACATACATGCTCTGGAGTATCAGAACAGCTGAGAAATATATACTCCTTATGCAGGTGCGGCTGAAATGTTGCAGATATAAACGGAAAGTTAACAATGGAAAAATCAAAGTCATCTTTTATGTCGTAAAGTTTTGTTTTTAACCCGCCTTTACTGTCAGTTTCTAGACGTAATTCACCTTGAAATGCGCATATAGCATATCAAATTCACCATACTTATGCAAAACTGGTAAATTTGTAGTGTTAATAATAATGTCAATTGGAATTCAATAACTGATTTTGTTTCTCACATTAAAAGATAATTTTAACTTATTTAAAGAAGAAATACAATGACTATTTGAGGTTTTATTCCTTTCAATCATAATATTTTCCATGCATATTCCAAGAAGTGTGAATGGAAGAACAAAAGGAAACAGCTTTTAAATTAATAGACAAAGAATGGATTGATTAGAGATAAAAAATGAGGGCTATTACCTACAAAGAGTTTTGCATTTCCAGACATGTACTATAAAGAGATGTTCTTCCTCCTGGCGGAGAAGCTGAACATCAAATTTTCAACCCGGGTTATTTTTATAGTTGTCGTTTATCTAT
The DNA here is from genome assembly GCA_032357055.1 of Geukensia granosissima. NCBI lineage: Eukaryota > Metazoa > Mollusca > Bivalvia > Mytilida > Mytilidae > Geukensia > Geukensia granosissima. Next base: position 9,918 of record JAULBM010321708.1, on the reverse strand, counting down.
ACACCCTGCAACGGAAGGACGCATAACAAGGAAGAATGTTACCTCCTAGATGAGCTAGTAACGTAAATCGCAGCCCCGCCTCCTCTTGGGTTGGTCAATCATTTAGTAAGCATGCCAAACCGAACGACTTCTTTTCTGTAGAGGGTAATACATCTGGCGTGAAAACCGAGGGGTCAACGTCTGTCTATGATCTTAGGACAACCAGTTTACAGTTGACCCGTTAATGGATCCCCTCTAGCCGCAATTATATACAAGTGTATAACAGTAACAAATTTTGATTATTCATGTTAAAATAACGAATCTCTTGCTGAAGCTATTTTTTATTTTCTTTTGAAAAAGTGATGGATGCCGAATATATTTTCCACAATTTTAAAAACTTGACAGCTTTTAATACTAAACAGAATGAACAAAATTACAAAATCTACAGAGAAGAAACCTGCGAAAATCAACAAGTAATATGACACTTATAGGACCATAAAATATTTTTGATAATATCTGTTAAATGTTGACATAGATAAATTTCAAGTTTCTTTTTCGGTAGACATTCTTTTACCACTACTGCCTTCCCAAAAGATAAAGATGTCGTTATTGTTTTGGTTTCGACACAGTCAATGCATGCTTCATCTGGAGTTCAGGATAAAACTAAACTTGTAGTAGCTAAAGAGGCAGCCCGCACGTTCATACAGACACTGAACCCAGATGATCGGGTAAGTTTTAAAAGCTCACTAACAAGGGCAACTTTTTAGTTTGGTCTGTTTAACTGTTTGAATAGAATACAGTTAAAGACCGGTAGTGAGGGAAATAGCAATTTCATTTTTTCCGATACAAAAACTTTTTCCCGACGAGATGAGATGTAGTGGGGACATTAAACTTGCTAGGTTTATACCCCGAACACCTACTCGATTAAAAAAACAAACATCTAATCAAGTTTTGGGATTAAGAGCCTTCAAGTGGGTACTGCAGTTAAGGCTACCTGAATATCTCTAACTCTAATAGGTAAAAATACCAGGTAGAAATTAAAGAAATGTCCATTTTGTATGATAAACATCAATAGATAAATTTGAAATTTTGTTGATACTATACTTCTACATTGGTCTTGGCAAAAGGAAGAAATATGCGTGTGGAAATTTTCTACTGTTTTATTTAATAGATCATCTCAAATATATAAACTTTATGACCAACAATATTATAAAAAAGCACATAGTCAGTATCACATAGTAACAAATAGAAATTAGGAAGAGGACATAGGTATTTGCAAATGTGGGAGTAACTATACAAATTATTGTCTATAAAGGTTGATTTTAAAGAAGTATTGAAGAAAGAATAATGAATTACGAAAGGGCATTTGAATTCTTCTCAACAAGTTGAGTAAACTTAGCTTAATGTAATCATTTGCAACTTGTACAGTTGCATGATAACAGCTTGGATCTTCAAGGTCTATGAGAAACATACATAACATTGCATTATAGATAAGTTAAGTAATTAAAAATAACACACTAATTAGATAAATTTTATTACAATCCATTTTTATTTTTTATGTCAACAACTGAACATTTCCTTAAAAATGAAATTGGAAGTACCACTGTGACATTAAAACATAACAATATTGTATTTTTCAAAATTATTTCAATTTATTATTATTTTGGGAGTGAATTAAATATATAATATTCTTAATGCTAATCCTTATTTTAAAAAAAAGTTTTTCTTTTTAATTTGCAATATTGACACAGTATCTTAATGTTTTTTATATAAATAAATATAAAGTCATTGGTAAATACAGTTAAAGTAATCAATGCATTTCCCTCGGTGTGTCCATTAATCCCCTAACCGAATGACGTGTTGTTATAGTCCAGTAGTAGTCAGGGGAACACACCACTTGCTATTTCTTGAACTAGCGGTCTTAAACTGTTTTATTATTCTTTGCTATTTCTTGAACTAGCGGTCTTAAACTGTTTTATTATTCTTATAGCCTGGAGCCACACATTTAAATTGAATATAACGATGCTTCATACTGAAAAGCTACTTCAAATTGAGGGAACTTTTGACGTCGACGTTGCCACCATCGTCACTGCCTACTTTATGGTAAAATGAATAATTGCATCACACTATGATGATGCCAAAAAACTTTCATCAACATGACGGAATCTCGCGAGATTACAAACAAAATCAACAACGTGGTCGGAATGGACAAGGCCCTGATGCGATGGGAACAATTTCTACTACTTTGCTCGCTTTTTTAAGGTTGCACCTTTCTCATATTAAAGAAAAACGTCATGGACATTGTGTCCAATACAATCATATTCACCAAATTTTTACAAGAAAGATGACCTAGCTAAATGGCGCTAGGGAAATAGTCATTTGTGTTGGCTTTTGTAAAAATAGCTGTTTTATGTAAGGAAAAAATTACCAAAAGTATAATAATATAATATTTAATGACATTAAGAGAAGTAGCTAGTCTATTTTTCCTGAGGTTTGATTATTTTCCGACGTGAAACTTTGCCTGGGCAACATGAACCACTACAAAGCATGAATAGGATCTGGGGCTCGGTAAGGATATACATATCCGACCCAGCGTGCGACAGTCAATGCGATGGCTAAGTCGGGGATGTCTTTTACACATTACCTTATAAATAAACAACAAAGTATTTTATAAGGAAACCATACTTTAACGCCAAAAATGTAAAATTTGATAACTACCTACAGGAATCCGCGTTATAAATTTTGAAATATAATTCTAGCAACCTGTAGTCCCACATATCTGTGATTGACTGTTTTGACAAACTCTATGTTTTGCTTTTCAATTTAGAAATAAAGTAATTAGATAATAGTCGTTTTAAGTTTTTTTCGATTTTTAACTCTATTCCAATGTCTTTCAGAATCCTATTTTAAAACATAATAAGAAACATATCGTAATATTTTAGCAGGGGCTAAATTTGTTCAAATTGTGTTAAATTTTGATATTCGTTAAAGGTTTAAGAGAGATTTGGAAGGCTCTTAATTTTGTCTTAAGAAATGTTGTTTAATTGATTTTCTTTATTTCGTCTTTTTTAAACCATTTTTTCTAATGTATTAATATTTGTGTATATTATTTATATGTAAAGCGCTTAGAATAATTGTATTGTTTTATAATGCGCTTTAAAAATGCCTTGCTATAATAATAATAATAATAATAATAATAATAATAATAATAATAATAATCTAGAATGCGGTTCAGCACCATGAAAACTATTTAGATAATAACAAAAGACATCAATCACGTGACTATAAATATCTGAATGAATTTGTTTAAATTACTGATTTCTTTTATTTGTAGACATGATAAGCTCAAGAATATATAAGCGTCGTTTGACTGAATGTTACTTCACGATTAGCGGAAAGTATTTCATGCATAATCAGAACAAGATCAAAATGATGGGACATGAATGAAAGAATCGTGTTTTTTACTTTACTAACAGCTGAGACGCATTATGTGCTAGCTAATAGACAATAGACCACACAAATATTGTCCTTGACAAGCATTGCTTGTAATTGTCAGTCCCGATTACTTTAATATGAACTTAAAAGCAACATATACCAATTTTATTGTCTTAGGTTCTAACTGGGCAACGATCGAATCCATGACCCCCTTCTCGAGACGAGCATGCTATTACGAGGAGGTATTGACCGTAAAAACGTATAAATTGAAAACATTGATAATGATTTTTTTGCTCTGTCATTTCACAGATAGCTGTCGTATATTTCAACAGTGATGTAAAATCGCCATCAGACTGTTACGATAGCTCTCTATCATTTGCAACCAAGTCTAATATCAACAAATTGAAGCAGTTTGTGAGCTTAGTACCTAGTTCGATGGATCGGACAAAAAACTTTGAACAAGCTTTACGGAAGGCATTTGAATATTTAGGATCAGCAGAAAATACTGAAGCAAGAGGTATGAACAACAACTTGTGATACATATATTTCGATGAAACAGTTAAGAATATCATCGTTAAAACAATTTTGCTTAAAATGTTTGCCATTTTAAAAAATTATCCATGTTACACAATAGAAAACAAAAGAATGCTTTTGATAAATCGGTCGGAATTTGGGTATTTTTCGTTCATTAAAAATGTATGTTGGGATGCTCATGTAGATATCATTTAAGACGTGAATAATTAGAATAACGTGTATTTGTCACAAGTTTCGTTTAGTATGGACGATATACATTTCTCTGTTATTGAAAATATTAGCTTAGATATACATTTTAATTGTAAAAGATTATAATAATAGTTCTTGTATGGAGAAATCATTTAAAACAATCACTTTGGTTTGTTTAGAACAAGTTGTATTATTTATATCGGATGGTGGGTCAACAAAAGGCATGAACCCTATTGAGGTGATTCGTGATGAAAATATGAAAATGCAGAACAGAGTCGTCATTTATACCTACCTTCTTGGCCCAGGTAAGGCTATATATTTCTGTATTTTCTGTGGAAAGGGGAAGGGATTTAATATTTAGACTTGCCCTTAAACGTTTCTGAACAACAGCCTGCCGTATCTATATATTGACATTTTTTTGTAATTCCATCCGGAGAGGCACATTTAACGCAGTTAAATTTGGCACACATATTTGACTAATTGGAGTGTTAAAATCATTAACCCGTTAACCACCCTAAATGTTAGCTCCACATGTTGTAACGCTATTTCCGCCTGATTTGGCTTATTCGTTTGATAGCGGGGACACATTTGCATATTTTCATATGACGATGATGTTGAAGTTTTAATCACGTGACTAACGATTATCGACAAATGTATTCTACAAATGAGAAACGCTCAAGAGTGTAACAAAATTTGAAATTGCTACTGTAGTTATGAAAAAAGAAATAAACAAAAATTTTTAAACAAAATATAAAATCTAAATAATCTTATATAGATTAAAAAAAAGAAATGTGTACGAATTCTTTCCTTTTGTATAAGAAAAGATGAATAAAAGCAAAATTAAAAATAAAATTATGCTAAACAGAAATTTTAAAACAAAATGCACGAATGAAAGGGAAAACTAGTACACAAAAAGGTCACAACAGAAGTTTACCTATCTTAATATATTTTTAAAATCGTAAAAGCATATTTCACAAATTACAATTAAGATGTTGTTTTTTAAAATAGCCACTTGACTAGGAGTAGGTAAAACCAATATGTACTGCTAGCCCATTTAAAGCCCGAATGTACTGCTACTATAACAGGCATTAAAAATAAAAAAGGGAAATAAAAAAAGTAACATGGGCGTGCTTGATAAATATGTATTTTGCCAAAGATAAATGACGTACAATTTCACATAAATAATAATTAAAAAGATAGATCATGATATGTTTTTACCTTTTAGTTAATGATTAAATTAAGGGAGAAAAAAAAAGTGATGAATGAGTTGAATCACGGTATTATATTTGTACATCCCTTGTGTCTTGGTCATCTGCCTCGGCATGTGTTCAGTTAATTTTATTTATTTCATTGGTGTACAGTGGATGGTCTGACCCCAAATCCCGAGTTCTAATTTTAAGCTCAGCTTGCCGAAAGCCAGGTGAGCTACTACCGTCACTTGGCGTCTGTCGTCGTCGTCGTTAACATTTAGAAAAAAATCTTCTCCTCTGAAACTACTGAATGGATTTTTATGCAACTTTACATGATTGTTTCTTAGGATATTCTGCACAGAGATTATTCTTTGGATTTTTATTCGTTGAAAAACATGGCTGTCGTTACCTAAAATAGAACATAGGGGTCTGACTATAGATTTTCGCATAAATCCAAAAAGAAAAAAAAACCGTAAAATTTTGCAAAATTCTGACAAAGTAAAAGTGTTAAGCATGATAAAATATATCTGTGATGGAATTTTTGTGGTTTATAGCCCCTTTTAAACGTTTTTTTAGCTAATTTTGATGTAAAGTTTTAAAAATCTTCTCCTCTGAAACTACTGAATGAATTTAGATGAAACTTTGTATGATTGTTCCTGAAGATATTCTGCACAGAGTTTATGCTTTGATTTTTGATCCGTTGAAAAGCATGGCTGCCGTTACTAAAAATAAAACATAGGGGTCCGACGATAGATTTTCGCATATATCTAAAAAAATCGTAAACTTTAACCAAACTCTGACTGGGTAAAAGTGTTTAGCATGATAAAATATATCTGTGATGGAATTTTTGTGGAGATCCCTTATCTTTTGTAGGAGTTATGGCCCTTTTTAGACGTTTTCAGCTAATTTTGAAGTAAAGGTTTTAAAAATCTTCTCCACTGAAACTACTGAATTAATTTAGATGAAACTTTGTATGATTGGTTCTAAGGGTATTATGGACAAAGTTTCTGCTTCAATTTTTGATACTTTGAAAAACATGGCTGCAGTTACTAAAAATAATACATAGGGGTCTGACCATAGATTTTTGCACATATCCCAACAACCGTAAACGTTAGCCAAATTCTGACAGGGAAAAAAGTGTTCAGCATGATAAAATCTACCTGTGGTGAAATTTTTGTGGAAATCCTGTATCACTTGTAGGAGTCATGGCCCTTTTTAGACGTTTTTTTAGCTAATTTTGAAGTTAAAGTTTTAAAAATCTTCTCCTCCGAAACTACTGAATGGATTAAGATGCAATTTTGTATGATTGTTTCTTAGGGTATCTGCACAAAGTTTGAATACAAGGCTGTTTGAGATAGGTGAGCGATTACAGGCTCCTAGGAGCGTCTATTTACCTGATAATCACAATCACACCTACATTAAGGAAGTAATAACTTATATTATACTTATAACCGAGGACCAGCTTGTATAAAATGTGTAAATTTTCCGCAGATCTATGAAAGCGGTTATAAAGAAAGATGTCTTTTCGATATAATCAGGATGATGTTCATTTTCATGGAAGTATAAAATTTATGACTTATCAGCTTTTTCCAGCATTATCATGAGTATTCAAGGTGTAATAAGAAAAAACGTTTCAGTCCTACATCATCAGTTAATTTCAGTATTATTTATGCAAACTGATAAAGTTATCCAACCTTGAACATTTATTGACTTAATTTATCTCACTCTTTGTGGATATAGTATAAATGTGTGAAAAAAGTCTTAATTCAACGGCATATTCTGGTGTAATTACCCAATCTGTATGTGATTAAATGATTTGAAGTCATACAAACATACAGATTTATAATGAAATTAAAATACAATGAAGGGTACGAAATATAAAGTTATCATAGGTTTCGTCAAAAATTAAACAAATTAACCCCAGTTTTAATTGCAAGATAAAAAAAGCATTGAAATAATGAATATAGAATAATAAACAATATGCATAAAACTGTATGGTTTTTACCACACAACAGCAGTAATTTATAATAAGAGACGGCTTTCTATATGCACTGTATAAAGATACCTCAGTTAGCCTTTTTGCATAAATCAAGAAACTTGGTTTATTCGTGTTTCATGTTTTTGTTAACAATCTTTATTTTAGAATTTATTTCTTATTTCAGAATGTTTATTCGCAAAAAAAACAACGTTTATCTATTTGATAAACTACGTTCACTCATCTTTCGGACTAGAACGTCCCTGTAAATGGAAGGAGTGTAACTAAAATTTATGCAGGTGTAATACATGTTTGCTTTTGTTTTTGGATTTTTTTAAATTAATTAAAGGATATGAGATATAATTGTACATATTACAGGAGTATCAGACATGGATAAAACTCAGCTGAATGACATGGCAAACCAGAAACTATCAAATAAGTCATATGGAGATATAAGGGTACGTATTTTAGTTTCTTAATGCACATTTTTATAAACAGTCCTGCATTTAAAAATATATTTAATCTATGTCAAAGTTATCTCTCCTGAAAATCACCATAATCAAATAGTTTCTGGCTCATAATGTTGGCAGTTTGCTTGCAAGAAACTTGATAAATATGGTTTTGCTCATCATTGCATGACCGTACCTAGCGAAACCGAACTGCACGCTGGCTGACGGTAACGTGAAAAAGAAATTTTCCATTCGTCGATAATTGCTTAAAATGAGGATTAAGGCAAGGAGAACAATTAAAATTTCAATCTGTAGAAAATGTATTTTAGTATATTATGCAAACAAAAATCTTTAAGGCAGAAGACAGACAAGACCATTCCCAACCAAACAAAACAAAAGCAACACCAGTAGACAAAATTCGACACTGGAACTAAAGCTCGAGTAAACGAACCCACTTTAAATGAAGGTGAGCTTAGGTGCTGCTGAAGAGTTATCAGTTCCTACTCCCCTAGTGGAACCAATCGTAACACTCGGTGGTCTAAGCCGATGGTTGATCTTAATCAGTGGTATTCGTAACCGACATGGGAACGTTTTGAATCAATAAAAGCATACATTGTAGATAGAATAACCAAGTCGTCTATAAATTAACATACAGCGGAGGTACCTAAAATTCAAAACTCATATGGCTGCAAATTTGCAGCCCTGGGAATAAACTTTGAACCGAGGGATAGGAAGGTAGGACATAAGCATGACGATTTGCCAAGTAATGGAGTGTGCTGTTTTGTGCTAACTAAAATGCTAATGAACGTCTCTCATGTTTGAATATTTTCTCTTTAACAAATCATATCATCTGAATGGGGAATTTAGAAAGGGATTAAACTATCTTACAGTAACTGAATAGAGCGTTAAAATATCCAAGGTGTCATTGTTTGTTAAGTGCTCATGTAAAAATTGCTGATTTTTGTGAAAAAATATAGTACAATGTCAAAATTTACGCATTTCTGGTACCGCCAAGCTTATATTATTGACATAACGTATGAATATATCCCAGAAAATATAAAATCTATCAAATTAGGTATAATGGAAAACTTCAAATAATTTCAATTTTCCAGATGAGTGGAGAAAAACTAATTTGCATTTCGGGGCCTTTTACAGCTTCTGTTATGGTATTAGGACTCTGGTTCATTGTTGAAGGCCATAATGGGACCTGTAGAAGTTAAAATTCTACTGTCACTTGGTGGGTGGCTGTCTCATGGACAATCATGCCACATCTCCTATTTTTATATAAGAGCATTTATAAAAAAATTCGAGATATACAAAAGTCTCCGGAATCTTTTTATATTGCATTTTATAAGAATTCTCGAGAATTCTTCAAAGGATTTTTCGAAAACTTGCAATAAGTGAGAGACTCAGTTAATGAAACGTACAAAAGTGTTGTTTTAGAACAAGGGTGGAATGTGAACACAATCGGAAGTTGAAACTTGTGAAAAAAATATAACTGTCTCATGGACAATCATGCCACATCTCCCATTTTATATAAGTGAACAGTGATGTTTAATTGAGCCCCAATTTTTGTATTGTTTTGCCTACGGACGGTTTTTGGATTGTCTTAGGAGATCGGGAATTTACGAGAAATCTGGTCCGACATGTTTTCCTGGAGATAAAACTGTAATCGTGGGATATTAAATGCCGGATGTTTTTGGTACCTGTATTATACCTCAGCAAACTATACATACCGACCGACTAGTAGCATAAAATGTTACTATTGCCGCCTACGAGAAATAATTTAAGCTTCAACCACTAAAATGCTTATATTCTAGATTAAAAAGGCATGTTTGACAATATTATTTAAGTGGTCATATTTATAGTAATTTGTACTGTTAGAAAAAATAAATTTTAGTGATACCCAAATACAAACGCATATCGTGTAACATGTTATCAAGTCTCACAAATAATGAAATCATTTATTACTGAATTTAAGTGTGTCTAAATTATTTTTTAACGTCAAGTAAGAGTTAGATCAACTCACCCTGGATTTTGTGGTATATATTTAGTTTTCAGTGTAGTGTTGTGTGTAAAACGTTTGTTTTGTATTTTTAGCTCACCTGGCCAAAGGCCATGTGAGCTTTTGTCATCACTTGGCGTCCGTCGTCCGTCCGTCGTCCGT